>VMDR010011244.1:0-12377 GCA_007922815.1 Macrotus californicus | reverse complement strand
CCAAGCAAATTATTCCCCCCACATACAAATGACGGTCACCCAGTGTGTTGAGTAATCTAATACGTTAGACTGCTTTGGCCACTCGCCATGCTTTGGTGGGGTCAGCTGAATGTAAGGTTTGATAGTTTTATAGGTCTCCAAATTATATCTTTTTACCCAACAGTAATCATGCTCTCTGAAAGAGAATGTTGTTTAGAATTAGTCTAAACAAGACTACTAAAAATCTAAATATCCTTTTAAGATTTCTCAATAAAAGTGGCACAGAAGTAGAAAGAGAATTAGACTGGGAATCAGGACACAGAAGCTGTAGTCCCGAATGATTATTCATAAGCTGGGGGGCCTGGCAAGTCACCTGACTTCTGAGTCTCCATTGCCTCCTGTGTGAGATGGGGAGCTGGAGATGAACCCACAGTACCTTCAGCTTTAACTTTCTACAGAGTATGTTAACCACAAACTATAAAATAGATGAGGCTCCTTTATTAGAGGTTCTCAACAAGAGATGGAAAATAGCAAAGTGCCTAGGAGGACATGTATAATTTGAAAGGGAGTCCTAACATTATAATTTCATATTTTAATTTTTTAAAAATGATCAATTCATTAATACAAGCTACAGTCAAGTTCAACACAATCTTCTCAGCAGAGAGAATCCTGGCTATCGATAAATCTTCAGCTCTCCTAGGTAGGCTTGGGAGCACATCATTTTTGTAAACACCATTTTCCCAGACTTAACAAGGATCACTTATCTCTTTGTACCTTCAATGCACCATCCCCCTTTCAGCCCATCAAAACATTTTGGGAGATGGTTACAACCTACAAGTTTCTAGCTGTTTAAAAAATTTATTTTATTTCCAATCAGTGGTTTCCTAGTGATATATAGTGATAAGCGTCCTCTAAAGCAGGCTATCAGATGTGTTATGGGCTATTCACTTCTTCTGCCCTGGGTCTTTTCCACTTGTTTTTGTTCCTTACCTTTAAGCATTTCCATTAGCTCTAGAACCACAAATGGCACATAGCCTTCGAACCCTACTACTGTGCCTTGCATATCTCAGAAAAACATAATAAATCTAATTACCATCCAGTATCCTCTGCAATATTCAAAATATTGATGCCGGAGTGCTTTTAAGTCACCATTTGAAATCTAAAATTACCTTTGCAAGATACATTCACTTAACCAGACATAAGATATCATTCCAAGTGGAACAATAATCAAAATGCATTTTGGTTGTACAAAGTCAGTGGAATCTATTCTACTTACCACAGTTCCTTAATGCC
Source organism: Macrotus californicus (assembly GCA_007922815.1). Taxonomy (NCBI): domain Eukaryota; kingdom Metazoa; phylum Chordata; class Mammalia; order Chiroptera; family Phyllostomidae; genus Macrotus; species Macrotus californicus. The sequence continues at coordinate 11,105 of VMDR010011244.1, read as the reverse complement.
AGACATGTTTTAATATTGCTAATCTTTTCATTAATATAAGAGCATATTTGTTCCAGATCTGAAGAGGCCATCCTTTAAGCCTCTGAAGAAAAAAAAATATAAACACAATTTCAAAAAAAAAACCAACAAATTTCTGTTCACTTTCAAAATCCAAGCATGGTCAATATCTGGTAGATCACATCCCCTTGAAAAGAAAGTACAAAAAGTCAAGAGCAATTTCTTTCAAATCTACAAAATTCGTTTTCTAACTCAAATCCAGTATTGACACGTCTACTGGAGCCTTCTGTAGTCAGTGCATCCCAAACCATGATACAGGGGATAAGCCTGCATCATCTCTTCAAGAACTTGGGGCGGGGGGCAGGAGAGCAAATACACTATGTATAAAAACAACTTTGGCATCTTCTTTAAAAACGCAAAATACATCCGAATTTTAAGAAGAAAAAAAAAAACAGCAAGCGCAAAGAAACCAGTGCAGGTAAGCATTTCTCCCACGCTGTGGGAGACTCCTTGGCGGAGGAAGCAATCAGTTACTGCACACTCCGAGGTAGGTGAGAGTACCCCCAGCGCCCGCCTACTCGTCTAACCCAGAGAGCTGAGGACTGAAGTGCCCTGCGCCCCCGCCCCCGCCTGGCGCGACCCCACATCCCACACCGCGCTCCAGCTATGCGTTTTGCCTGCTTCCGATACCAGGATCCCCAACTTCGCGCGGGTCTGGGAGTCCAGGATCCATTCCGGGCCCAGGGGGCGGAGCTGCTCGCTCTCTGGTCTCAGCCGGAAGCCCGGGATCGCGCGAGAAATTCAAATTGCCCGCCGGGACCTGGCGTCGCGCAGGCGCGTGTCGGCGCTCGGGACAGCCAGCTCAGCGCCGCCACGCGTTTCTGTGTCCTCGAGGGACACAGCTGGGCTTCGGGCCCCAGCCAGATAGAGGCGGCGGAAAAGGCGGAATTTGGGAAGGCAGAAGCCTTAATGCTTTATAAAACATCCCAGATGATTCCAAAAAGCAGCCACGTCTGTGAGCTAAAAGACCCGTCTTAATGGAGTTTGCAGCCTGTGTAATGGCAAATGCAAATTTACAATAAAAAGTTTAGCTCTGGCCCGTGTGGCTCAGTTGGTTGGGCGCAGTCCCCACCGAAAGGTCGCTGGTGCATTCCTGTGTGTTGGTTCCATTCTCCGGCACTCACTTCCCCATGGCAAGCTCTGGTACACAGCAGCCCTGCTTTGGCTCACTTCTTTCCTATGACGTTGTTAGAGCGCCGAAGCAGCCCCACCTGGGCTCTCTCCTTTTGATTCTTCTACCTAGGCCCTTCTTTGTTTCACTGTACCCATCTTTAGTAAGTGTACTCTCAAAATATGTATATAAGAGAGATCGTCAGGGTGGGTTTTTAAAAAATGAGACCCCCAACTATATGTTCCCTACAATAAAACCGCTTTAGATATAAAAGAATCCAATAGGTTAAAAGTAAAGGAATGGAGAAGGACATACAATGATAGTACTAATCAAAAGAAAGCTGAAGTAGCTTATTTATTTTGGACAAAGTAGATTTCAAAACAAGGAAAATTATTAGGCATAAACAGAGACACTACATAATAATACAGGGGTCATTTTCCAGGAAGACAAACAATCCTAAACTTGTATGCACCCAACAATAATGTCATCCCAATAAACTCAGAAAATATGAGGCCAAAACGGATAGAAATAAAATAAAAATAGACAAATCCAATATTATAGTTTGAGACTACAGCCAATCGAAAATGTTCCTAGAACACTGAATATTTGTTGTCTTCAAACTTGATAAAACAGATTTTTACTTTCTTGAAATGCTAGTTGGAAGGCTCCCCGGCCACCTGGCCACTGGGTGGCAGGGCAGCGCCATTCTGAGAGTACCAGCGAAACAAATCGCAGATTCGGATATATGGCTACAGGTGGAAGTCCACCTGCTCTAAAAGTTTATAAAGTAAAATTTCACTGTCTTCTTTTTGAGCACTCGTTTTTTTATTGTTAACGAAGAACACTTTAAATTGAAAATTTGCACAACACTAGAGAGCATAAAGAATAAAATGGAAACTCTCATTATTCCACCTGTCAAAAATGAACACAGGGTCCAGGTCTTGCTTCTCAGGATAAAAATGGCTGAGTGTGGACCGTGACCAGCAGCGTTCTCTGTAAAGACCCCCTCCTCAGGGTTTGCTCCTCTCTCACTGAGTTTCACCTAAACCTAACCTTAATCCCTACTCCACTCCTAATCCCTACTCCACCCCTACTCTACTCGACCCACAACTCCCCGCCTTAAAATGTATAATGGTTATTTTTTTGAAACTTAGCACTGTGGGTAAAATGTTAAGTTCACCATCCACAGTGCTCACCATGAATACCAAATCTGTGACAAATGCAGCAGCAGGTACCAATCTAGGTAAAATTGATGAGCCTTGTCATTTTAAAATATAAGTAATGCCATGACTGATGTGGTTCAGTGGATTGAGGGCCGGCCTGCAAACCGAAAAGGTAGCCAGTTTGATCCCGTCAGGGCACGTGCCTTGGTTGCAGGCCAGGTCCCCAGTGTGGGGCGTGTGAGAGGCAACAGATTCTCTCGCACATCGATGTTCCTCTCACTCTCTTCCTCCCTTCCCTCTCTGAAACTAATTAAAATATAGGTAAAACACTGACACCTGAAAAGACATCACAGAGAAGTTAGAATTTGGTTAAAGAAACAAAACATGTGACCTTTGGTGGTCAGACATAGACGGTTTACTTGTTTTGGGTTACATTGTGAATTTATACTTTTTTCAATTAAAATACAGTAACACTGACTTTGCACAGGTTTAACAAATGTATTGATTGTGTAAATACCATCACAAGTCAGGAGCCAGAAGAGCTCCATCACCTCAGAACAGCTCCTTTACTCCTTCATCATCACGCACTAATGGCTAGTGATGTTTGGGTATCTTTCTGTGAGCTTACCGGTGAAATGTCTGTTCAAATCTATAGCCTCCTTTTAAGATTGGGTTTAGTTTTCTTACTATTGAGTTTTGAGAGCTTTTCTAAAATATATTTTATTGATTGTGCTATTACAGTTGTCCCAGTTTTTATACCCTTTCCCCCCTCCACCCAGTATCCCCTTTCCTCCGGCAATCCCCCCCTTCGTTTATGTCCATGATTTGTGCATATAAATTCTTTGGCTTCTCCATTTCCTACACCATTCTTGACATCCCCCTGCCTATTTCTTATCTACCAATTATGCTTCTTAATCCCTGCACCTTTTCCATCATTCTCCCCCTTCCCCCTCTCAGCTGATAACCCTCCAGATGATCTTCTTATCTATGATTCTGTTCCTGTTCTGGTTGCTTTTTAGATTCAGTTGTTGATAGTTGTGAATTTATTGCCATTTTAATGTTCATAGTTTTAATCTTTTTCTTAAATAAGTCCCTTTAACATTTCGTAGAATAAGGGCTTGGTGATGATGAACTCCTTTAACTGGACCTTATCTGGAAAGCACTTTATCTGCCCTTCCATTCTAAATGATAGCTTTGCTGGATAGAGTAATCCTTGCTTTTTATCACTTTGAACACTTCTTGCCAGTCCCTTCTAGCCTGAAAAGTCCTTTTGAGAAATCAACTGATAGTCTTATGGCAACTCCTTTGTAGGTAACTCTCTCCTTTTCTCTTGCTGCTTTTAAGATGATTTTCTCTTTATGTTTAACCTTTGGCCTTTTCATTGGTGTGGTCCTCTTTGAGTCCAGCTTGTTTGGGACTCTGGGCTTCCTGGACTTGTATGTCTATTTCCTTCACCAAATTAGGGAAGTTTTCTTTCATTACTTTTTCAAATAAGTTTTCAATTTCTTGCTTTCTCTCTTCTCCTTCTGGCACCCCTATGATTCGGATGTTGATATATTTGGAGATGTCCCAGAGGCTGCTTATACTGTCCTCATTTTTTTAAATTTGTTTTTTCTTCTTGCTGTTTTGGTTGAATGCTTATTTCTCCCTTATGCTCCAGTTGTTGATTTGAATCCTGGCTTCATCCCCTCCACTGTTGTTCGCTGTAGATTTTTCTATATTTCACTTAGTGTAACCTTCATTTCTTCCTGGGTCTTTTTTATTTTGTTGCCATATTCAATGAATTCTTTGAGCATCCTGATCACCAGTGTTTTGAACTCTGTATCTGATAGGTTAGTTATCTCAGTTTCATTTAGTTCTTTTTCTGGGATTTTGTTCTTGTTCTTTCATTTGGGCCATATTTCCCTGTCTCCTCATTTTGGCAGCCTCCCTGTGTGTGTTTCTGTGTATTAAGTAGAGGTGCTTTGACTCCCTGTCTTAGTAGCATGGCCTGTTATAGAAAAGGCACCTATAAATTGTGTGGGGCAGAGCCTTAGGTAATCACCAGGGCGAAAAAACCCACTTCACCACTTTGTGGCTCTTGGGGGGCAGGGGGAGGGCTTGGAGAGGGGACAGTGTCACTACCTGGCTTCTGGAGGTTTGCCTGGCACTCACTCTGTTTCTAGTCACTTCACTTACTCCCAGTATGTGACTGCTGCCCTTCCAGCTTTTGCCCTGGTGGTGAATCTCAGAGGGGGTGGGTCTGCATACATTCTATATCCATGTAGACCCTTTAAGTGGCATCTCCTGAAAATCTGGCAGTTTTTTCCATCACCCCAACCCCCACTGGTTTTACAGTCAGAAGTTATGGGGATTTATCTTCCTGGAGCTGGAACCCTGGGCTGTGTGGTTTGGCCTGAGGCTGGGATCCCTCACTCCCAAGGTATCCCTCCTGATTTTTATCCACCACACATGAATGTGGGACCACCCGTTCCATTACCACCACCTCTCTGCGCCACACCCCACCTCCACACCTCTCTGCCCATCTCTGCATCTCTGCTCCTCCTACCCCTCTGGATGAATGTGGCTTCCTTAAGACCCTGGTTGTTGGACTTCCATACAGCTCAATTTTCTGGTGGTTCTGGGTGTTACTTGTTTTGAGGTAGTTGTAATTCTTTCTGTAGTTGCATAAGGAGAAGTGTGTTTACCTACGCCTCCATCTTGACCAAAAGCCGAGAGTTTTATATATAGAACACTAGATAGATTCCTTTGTTGGACGTGTGTTTTTCAAATACAGGGTGGGCAAAAGTAGCTTTACAGTGGTTCATATGGAAAAAGAAATGCAGGTTATGATTATTACAATAGCTTTATTAACTCAAAAGAAGGTCACAATGCAACTGCAGACCTACTTTTGCCCATTCCCCCCACCCCATATATTCCCTGGGCCTTTGCTTATCTTTTCATTTTCTGAAGTGTCAGTCATAGGGCAAAAGTTTTGAATTTAATAGTCTAATTTATCTTTTTTTTTCCTTTGATGTAGCATACTTCTGTGTGATGTCTAAAACTCTTCACTTACCTCCAAGTCATTAAGATTTTCTATGTTTCCTTATAAAAGCTTTATAATGTCCATGAATGCAAAGAATTTAAAGGCCTCTGCTGTTTCAACCTAACTGATCTTATAGAAATAAGATATTTTTAAACTAACAGTGGGGGAATGATAGGGGACTCAAGAGTTGGAAACTTTTAGTAAATAGTAATAAACCTAGCAGGTAATGCGTATGTTAAAGCTGTTGTTTCTGCAGCTTTAACTGTAGGTACGCCCCCACTCCGGGAAGGGACAGCCTACCTCCTGGGGCACAGCTGGAGACATCCGAGCCATGGTGTTCCAGGGAGAGACGGAGGACTGCGGCTGCCTGCCTGGGACAGCTAACTGCCCAGGGCGAGAATGCCGCAGTTTCTTTTTAAGTCTCATTTCCCCTGAATTTCAAACCCCCTCACCGCACTTTGTTCTCTATTATAAAAAGGCTGGCTTGAAGGGAAATGTAAGACTGTCCGTTAGGGTATGAACCTGCCATCTTCTCAGATCACCAGTCATCTAAATAAAGCACCCATAAAGATTCAAAAAAAAAAAGTTTATAATGTCATCTTTTAGATATATGGTTCATTTTAGTAACTTTTGGTGCATGGTGTGAGGTTTGGGTTGAGATTCATTTTTGTTTTCTGCCTGTGGATGTCCAACTGTTCCAACATCATTTCTTGAAAAATACTGTCTTCTCTGCATTGAATTGCCTTTGTTATCTTTGAAAAACATCAATCGGCCATATGTGAGTGAGTCTATTTCTGTACTTTCTATACTTTTGCATTGATGGATATGTCTATCCCTTCACTAATACCATACTGTTTTGCTTACTGTAGTCTTCAAAGAAAGGCATGTGATGCTAAGTAAAATAAACTAGTCAGAGAAAGACAAATACCATATGATTTCATTTATATGTGGAATCTAATGAACACACTGTACCAACAAGGAAAATGGGGACAGAATCACAAATGAAGAGCAGGATGACAGCTAGTGGGGTAGAGGGAAGTGAGGGGGTGGAAAGACTGAGGGAAAAGGACTCACGGACATGGACAGCAGTGCGGTGATTGGAGTGGGGGATGTAAGGGAACTAAATGGTAATGGAAAAATAACATTTTTGTACAGCATACAAGATTAAATCAAAAGGAAGTAAGGAAGGAAGGAAAGAGAGAGAGGGAGAGAGAAAAGAAAGAAAGAAAAGAAAGAAAGAAAGAAAGAAAGAAAGAAAGAAAGAAAGAAAGAAAGAAAGAAAGAAAAGAAAGGAAGAGAGAGAAAGAGACACACAGAGACATGCATGTGAATCCACCAAATGTCTTCTTTTAAAATTTGTTTTGGCTCTTCTGGTTCCTTTGTTCCCATAAAAATTTAAAAATCAACTTGAGTGTACATACACCAAAAATCCTGCCTACATTTTGACTGGAATTGTGTTAAAGCTGTAGGTCAACTTGTAGATGATTGACATCTTAGCTATATTGAGTCCTCCAGTCTGTGGACCTGACACAGCTATCCATTTAATTAATCTTCTTTGATTTTTCTCATTAGTATTTAGTAGGTTTATGCATACAGATACAGCACCTATTTTGTTAGAGTTATACCTAAATATTTCATTATTTTGGAGTTACTGTAAGTTGTATTATTTAAAATTTTTGATTTCAAGTTGACATGATGTCCATATAGACAAATGCTTAATTTTGTGTGTTGGTCTTTTATCTTGTGACATTACTAAACTGCTTATAAGTTCTAGGAGCTATTTTTTAAAAGATTCCTGTATAGAACATCTTGTTTGAGAATAGGGGAAGTTTTATTTTATTTCATCCTTTCCAGTTGGTGTGCCTTTACTTTTTTTGAGGTGGTCTCATTTTGCTGAATAGGTCACAAGTATTCTGTTGAACAGGGTTGGTGAGAACAGATGTCAATCTAGTAACATCTGTTTCCTACAAGCAACATTTCTAGGATGTCAAGGCAATATATTGTTTGCAGATGTTGGAGTAGCCAAGAAAGACATGACTCACAGAGGCCTTGGATGGAACATTGCTTTGCTCACTTGAAGAGACAGAGCAAGATCAGCTTTAGTTGTGAGTGTCTGCCCTCCCTGGCCAGTAGGGCTTGTCCCACAGCCAACACTAGGAGATAGTCTACACACACCCTTCTTGGCTGCAAGCAAAAGAACTCATTACCTCCCCTCCAGGAACAGATCTAGCAGTGAGGTTGGCCAGGTACGCTGTGACACACACAGAAGAAAGTAAGAAGTACACATTAAGCCTGGAGCAGGAAAAGATATTCCCTAAGAGATATGCCGTCACAGGCTGTAAGGGCTCTTTATCTCTTTGCAAGGAAATGTTCTAGGTGCAAGGCCACTCTTACACAATCATGCAAGGGACAAGAAGCTGACTATCTTTTTTTTCCACAGCAGACATCCTTGTCTTATTCCCAGTGTTAAGGAGAAAGCATTACGTCTTTCTCTATTTAACTGTGATATTAGCTACAGATTTTTTTTAAAGATGCTTTTATCAGAATAAAAGGGTAATCTTGGCCCTGGCTAGATATCTCAGTGGTTAGAGCATTGCCCCGCCTCCCCCATAAGCCAAGGTTGCAGGTTCAATCTCCAGTCAGGGATCATGCAAGAAGCAACCAATGAATGCGTAAATAAGTGGAGCAACAAATCAATGTCTGTCTGTCTGTCTCTCTCTCTCTCTTTCCCCTGCCCTCCTCACCCTTCCTCTCTAAAATCAATAAATATATTTTTTAAATATTTTATTTATTTATTTTTGAAGAAAGGGGAAAAGAGGGAGAGAGAGAGGGAGAGAAACATGATGTGTGAGAGAAACAGCAATTGGTTGCCTCTGTCACGCCCCCAACTGGGGACTTGGCCTGTGAACCAGGCATGTGCCCTGACTGGGAATCGAACCAATGACCTCTTGGTCCGCAGACCAGTGCTCAACCACTGAGCCACACCAGCCAGGACTCAATAAATATTTTTTAATATTTTTAAAAAGTTGATCTTCTACCTTGTAACTTCACTGAATTTGTTTATTAACTCTAGTAGTTTTTTTATTTGTTGAGATTTTCTGTATGTAGGATTATGTCATCTAAGAATAGAGATAGTTTTACTTCTTTCTTTCCAGTTTGGATGCCTCTTATTTCTTTTTCTTGCCTAACTGCTCTGGCTAGAACTTCCAGTAGAATGTTGAATACAGGTGGTGAGAGTGGCCATTCTTTTCTTGTTCCTGATCAGTCTTTCACCATTTATGATGACAGTATGACATTAGCTGTGAGTTTTTCATGAATGCCTTTATGCTGAGGAAGTTCCTTCTAGTCCTCATTTTCTGGGTGTTTTTACCATGAAAATGTGTTAGATTTTATCAAAAGTTTTGTCTTCATCAAATGATCAGTTTTTTTCTTTCATTCTATTAATGTGGTATATTACATTGGTTAATTTTCTTTTATTGATTTGTTACATTCCTTCTCACTTGGTCATGGTGTACAATTTTTTAAATATGCTGTTTGATTCAATTTGCTAGTATTTTGTTGAGAGTAATTTGCATCTATATTTATAAGGAATATTGGTGTGTAGTTTTCTTTCCTTGTGATGTTTTGTCTACTTTGGCCTGAGGTTGCCTGCCTGAGGGGGCTGGTGATGTGGACCCCTTGCTCTAGCCTGCAGCCCAGGAGGTGGGTCTTTTCAGCCTATGCTCTTCCTTGTGTCACCATGATGGCCTTTCTGGCTTCCCTGAGGTCAACCCCTCCCCACCTAGTGACACTCCTCATTCCACCTGTCCCCAAATATGAGCTGACAGAGTCCTGCTCTGCCATTTGCCTCTCTCCACGTGGAGGTGGAAGTCCAGTCCTGGGGAGAGGGATAGAAGCAGTTTCGCCAAGGGCTCCTCCTGCCACACTGGTTTTTCTGTGAGGGCAAAGGGCAGCCCATGGTCAGCTGCAGATCCCGGTGGAGGAAGGCACTTGTTCCCCCGCAGGAACCCTGGTCTCTGCGGAGAGTCACCCCAAATGTGGGTGGTGCCTGCAGGGGTCTCCCTGGGATAGTGCTGGGCTCAGGGAAAGCTGGGTCTTATGTCACTGAGCCAAGGCCCCTCCTGCTCCAGGTGCATACTGGAAGGATTCAGGATTTCTGTTATTGGAAACCCAGCCTCCCAGTAGCAGCTCAGAGGTTGGACACTTTTCCATGGGGCCCACAGACCCTACATGGGAACTAACTTTTGGGGGTCTCCTTTCCAGGATGCCAATTTCTTGGATTGCCCATGGTCTCTGATCACAGCCCTTTCCACCTGAGCCTTAGTGGAGGCACCCTGACACCCACTCTCTCCCACCTGCTCGTAGAGGGGCGTTGCTGCGTGCCGAGCCCCACATAAGCTGGTATGATAAATAGCAAAATAACAAAAGCATCCTTGGGTGCTATGAAAGCCCTAACCACATTGTTTTTAAACTAGATGCAATCGACCTAGGATTTAAGGGTTACTATTTTGTATAAACTATAGCTTATAAAGGATTGTAATAAGACCCTCAACTTTTCTTTTTCCGGTTAACAAGGCTCAACCCGGCCTCGCAGGCTGAAGTGGGGGGAGAAGCGAAGACAAGGTGAAGACTAGCAGAGGCAGCTCCTCCTCTCCAGTAAAAAGTTGTGAGTTCCTCCATCCTTGGTTTCCATGGTGACCCTGCGCCTTCCCTCTCCCTCTTGCAGGATACACACAACATGGCAACCAGACTGTCCTGTGCCATAAGTGCATTCCCTAGGCTCCTCAGGTCGCTTCAGTCTGGGAATCCTCCCTCTTCAAAGGGGACGTGAGCAGCAGACCACAGGAGGCAATGTGACCATACCTCACATGCTGATCGTGGTAAGTGCAGGCGGGGGCATGCTATCCTGAGCCCTAGTTGGCCTCCACCACAAGCCACGCCCAGTCCACCTGGACCAGCAGTTAGAATCCACCCAAGAAAAGAATATGGCCTGGAACGTTGTGTTGAGATTTGGAATATGAGAAAATATAAGAAGTATAATCATTGCCTCTCACCACCACCACCACACACACCACAAAATCTCCCTGCATTACTTAATCTATATTTATGAGGATATATATTTAAAGAATGATAATCTGGGCATCTTAAAGGTCTTTATGACTAAGGACTCCTTGGAAAGGCACCTTAAGATGGGGAGCAGGTATCACCAAAGGGCACTGTGGTGGGCGTTAGGAGACCTACGTCCTGACCTGGCCATTATGCAGCTGTGCACACAGCTCTGTGGGAGACACAGCAGTGAGTCTGGTCAACTGTGGGAGGGCTCCTCTTCAGGAGACCCAGGATTCCTGCCTTCAGAAAGCTTCTAATGTAATTGGGAAAACTTTCCTTGTGCGTGAAATCATTACATGTAATGGAGAAGGTAATGATGTGCTATGTTGTTTGTAACAGAAGATTTCAGAAGAGAGAAGAGAGAGAAAAAATAATTAAAGGGAAGTGGATGGCCAACACAATAGGAAATTGTTTTGGGGTGCTCCATTTTGTACCTAGCAGACCTCATTCAACATACAGACCTGCTCCCTCTTCTCTAGGTCCAAGGGCCTTAAAAAACCTGGAACTAGAAAGCAGTAGACTGGAGGCTTCCGCAGACTGTAGGATTCAAGGTGACATTTACAGACCGGCTTTATGAGAGACAACACTGATCCATCTACTCAGAGGCTGGACCATAGAGCGATTGCCAGGGCTTGTGTAG
>VMDR010011243.1:0-28935 GCA_007922815.1 Macrotus californicus | reverse complement strand
GTATGCAGCTAATAAAGATGTTTCCAAATACATGAAACAGAGCAAATTTACACTTATAGCTAAAGATTACAACAATCCCTTTCCAGTAACTCATAAAATGAATAGACAAAAAATTAGTAAGAATATAGGAGACATGAAAGACACCATCGACCATGTAGACATAATGGGTACTAGTAGAATACTTTATGCAATAAAAGCAGAGTATATATTCTTTCCAAGCGGACACAGAACATATACCAAGAGAAATCATTTTTCTGGGCCATAAAAATGTGAATAAATTTAAATGGATTAATATCATATAATGTATGTTTTCCAAACATAGGACAAGTAAGCTTGGAGTCAATAACAGAAAGAACTGAAAAATCTGTAGATTTGGAAACTGAACAACACACTTTGAAATAACCCTTGAGTTAAGAAGGAATCGCAAGGAAGATTCAAAATACTTTGGGAGGAAAACACAACATATCAACGTTTGTAAAGCATGGCCGAGTCTTTAGGCAGAAACTCACAGCACCAGGGCTTATGTTAGAAAAAGAGAAAGCACTCAAAACAATCACCTTAGCTTCTTCCTAAAGAAAATAGAGAACAAAAACAGAATGTAGATTCCAAAGAAGCAGAATAAATAATAAAGAGCAAATTTATACATTTGAACACAGAAAAACAATACAAAAGATTCATAAAACCAAAAGCCAGTTCTTTAAAAAAAAAAATCAGCAACACTGCTAAACCTCTTGGCAGACTGATGAAGAGCAAGAGAGGGAAGACAGAAATGACCGACGTCAGAAATAAAAGCGAGGCCACCACTACACACGCAACAAACGCTGTAAAGACAAGGAGAGAGGATTACACACTTTTTTAAGCCAATAAATTAGAGTGTTTAGACAACAAATTTCTTGTAGGCCCCAAAATACCAAAACTCATTCAAAAAGAAATAGCCTTGATAGCCCCATAGCTATTAAAGAAATTGAGCTTATGGTTAAGAACCTCCCAACAAACACAAAACTCCAAGTGGCTTGGCTGGTAAATTCTACCAAAGATTTAAGGATCTGATAACATTGTCTACGCACACAATTCCATACAGCCGAAGAGGAGGGAATATTTCCCACCTGGTTTTCCAAAGGGAAACACTCTTTCCAAATTAAAATCATACACAGACATTGTAGGAAGACAATTCTCAGTATCACTCATGATATAAGGATGCCAAAATCCTTAAGAAACACATCGTATGAAGCATAGCAATATGAAATAAGGAGAACACACCTTGGACAGGTAGATGGAATAGAAGGTTCATTTACCATTGGAAAACCCATCCGTCATGTTAATAAAACGTAAAGGAGAAAACTCATATGATCACGGCAACAGATGCAGAAAAAGCTTCCAGTAAAATTCAACATCAATTCATGATTAGCATACTAGGAACAGAAGGGAGCTTCCTCAAACTGATAAAGGAGGTATAAAAAACCTACTGTAAGATCAAATTTTTATGACTTGCCATGTGGAAATAATTCTCGGCTTAGGGAAGACTTACAGAAATAGCACAAAGATCCATCTTCACACGCCTTCTTAATGCTAATATTAAGATACAGCCGTGCCACGATGACCGAACCTAAGGAAGTCCCGTTGGTCAAGGACACTAACTACAGACTTAGAAAGAGACTCGAAATGCGGGGATGCTGCGGCCAGGCTGTCGTTCTTCAAGTCTGCTCAGCAGCTCTCTGACGCCCAGGAAACTGTCAGAGGTGTCAGCCCACGAGGACTTCTATTACTTATGGAAACTTCATCATTTTTGTGGCTGGTGCTTCTTTTTGCAAGATACATGACGCCTTCACTCAAATGAAGTATCACCTACTTCCATCAACTCTAACAGTTTGTACTCCAATCTCCATGGGCATCAACTGAAGCTGTGTTTTGGGAGTTCCTTTTCCTACCCCACTTGCAAACCTCTCCGTCCGTGCACCACCGCCTGGGCCTGTCTCAGCGGGGGCAGCAGAGACAGGTGAGCCCGGCTTCCTCACTGGTGCACTGGTTGGATGCCAGAGCTTTCTCCAGGTGATGCCAAACTACCACTTAACATGAGGAGCCCACCACCAACGAGGGCATCTTTGTAGCGTTCCTAGTCTCTTAACAGTTAGCGATGCCACACTGGTGCTCTACTATTGTCTCGTAAAAAAATTTTTCTTTCTTTTTTTGACCGACTCCTTCTTAGGGTGCAGCAAAGGGACATTTGGCTGTGGCTTGTGGCCTTGCGCACCAAAGGAAGCCTCTGACCACGTGTTATTTCTCGGCCACATTACAACTGCTTCACGGTACTGCATAGAATTTCAAGGTGTATTCTGGGAGTCAAAATTTTCAATATTCAATGAAATGTTCAACATGTGACCAATGTGGTAGCATAGAAATGAGAAATATCATAACGTTACATTTTATTCCCTTGAAAATCTTTTTGCTGTAAATTCATTTTAGCCAAAATACATAAGCACCAAACTACGAAGATAACTTACCTTTTTATCATATACATCTTGCCAGTTCACTCCGGAGAAGAAACTGTGTCTCATAATTTCCTTGGCATCGTCTGGCCCTCCTCCAAGGCTATGAAGACAGGAATGAGGTTAAATGAGCATGAAACATTGACGTAAGCCCAACGCCTAACAAAGAGGTTTTGTGAAACGTGATTTTCTGTGTGATAAACAGTTCTTATAAATAGTCATAAAAATAACCATCTTTCACTGCAAGATCTAATTTCCCTCAGGTGCTCTTAACTCAGGACAGGACAGTATGGGACGTAAGGAGATCACGGGCTTGGGTGGCAGACCTGACACAGGCAACCAGCTCCGGAATTTGTGTGTGACAATGAAAAACTTACTTATTATCCCCATTCTAGAGATGAGAAAACTGAGGTTAAGTCCAGCACCCAGCACAGTAAGTGGTAGCTGTCATCACTGCCAATTCTATAAACCAAATGGATTCTAGAATGGCTCAAGTTGGAATGCACCCTTGTTCACATAAATTCAGAAATGTCTGAATTGGTTAGAGAAACAATTTGTAGAGACAAACAGACTAACAGACTAACAGACGCTCACAGGCTATTTTCATACCTCAAATGAATTTCCACAGAAATGGAACTGTTAATCTGTGAAATAGCATTACAGTGTAATTTGCTAAGCACGTTTCAATATAAATGATAAAGTATGTAAATGTACACCTCCCGCATCTTGGAAGGGGCTCTTATTTAACTGATACTTCGCACAATACGAAGTTCAGGTGTTTCCTGGCTTCCTCGGTTCATGCAGGGCATGCGAGTTGTGAGAGGAACAGCAAAAACAGAGTGAAGTGAGGAGGGAGGTGACAGGGAAATGAGAGGGAGAAAAAAGAAAGGACAGGGAAAGAAGGAGAAGAAGAGAGGGAAGGGAACCCAATCAAATCTGACCCTCATGCAGCAGCAAGTTTCACTGGCCTTGTTCACGGTTGGGAATGATGTGCCCTGGGCAGTGTTAACACCCAGGCCTCTGGGGAAATCACGCACAAATAATATGCACATGATATGTTTATGATGAACTGTACTGATATAAAAAACGTAAAGCACAGAATTTATAAAGAATAATAAAAATATACAGTGTTCTTTATCATAAGTAAATTAACCAGTTGATGCTCCAGAAAACCTGTGTTGATTTTTGCTGAAGTCCAAAGCCACCAACGGACTTAGGAGTAGTTCTGATGTGAATATTAGCTGAAATTTGTGTTTGTAGTAAAGACTAAGGTAGAGTGACATACAATAGAGACACAGGTCAGAGCTTCACATGTTTGTCAGATATGTGAGTGACTTCCTTGCTGAATGGCCAATAGTTGTGGAACACCAGGAGAATATTTCCTTATTTTTGCGCCATTCACAATGCAATGAATATAGATACAACAACCTTTAAAAGTGAATCTGTATTGTTAACATTTTCTCTATCACTTTAAGTCTAAACAACCGACAGAACAATAAACCAAGCCCTGACTCACAGTGTTTGCCAATTCTGGTGATGTAAATAACTCCCGCCATGGCCAGTAGCAAAATATAACAGAATCATTAAGGAGAGATGCGTTTTGAGTATTTACTACCTTTGACTTTAATATTTTAATTTGACTTACAAATTTGTATAATTTAGGTTTTAGCAATGAGTCTGTGGAACCCATCAGCTCACCCAATTCTCGAAATGTAACAATCGGCTCCTGTGACCTGGTGCGTGCCAGCGCCCACACGCCACTGGGGAGGAGGGACATGAGCAGGTCACAGAAAACAAGCACCTGTGCCATCCTAGTAAATTCTCGTCATTATTAGGTGTAAGAGACGCCAGCCTGCGAAGAACCCAGGACCCTCCCACAGTGTCGGAATGCAAAAGAAAATAGTCAGCTGATGGTGCACAGTCCGGACTTACACAGAAGGCACCACGCCCCTGACACAGAGCTTCCCGAGTGCACCTGCTCCGGAGAGCCCTGTGCACACCCGGAACTCCCCGACTGGCCATTCTGTGTGGGGGTGACCCTCAGCGCCCCACTCCCCAGCCCCACCCTTTTTCATTCTAGGTCAACTTGTGTATGTCTCGCTAGATGGTGAATGCTTTTTAGGACAGAGAGCAGTATTGGATTATCCAAAAAGCATTCTAAGCTTGTGCTGAGGGACCCAGATAAGCGGAAATCCCAAAACATGTGTTTCTGAGAAGAATTTAGCGTTTCAAAGTACGCATCAAAGTAGTCTGTGTGAGAAAAGTCAGAAGCTCATGGTATTTTCTTCCACTTTTGTTACTGTTTGTCTCGATACTGTTTTCATTTTGAATTGTGTATGAGACAGAGTATGTGGTGAGGGCTGGGTGAACACGCAGAGTCCTCTTGTCAAGAGAAGGTTCTAGCCCAGCCTGACGTCCTCATTTTTCTGTCTCTTCTGTGCCAACAGTGTGGCTCTGGACACAGCTAGCACTTAATCTATATTTATCGAACACATAGAACACTAAAGTATCAGCCATGAATAGAACCTTGGACTGCACTTCAAAAGGCGGGAGAGATTCTTTAATGCGAGCTTCCTCAAAGGGTGAAGCTGCCAAAATGTCAATGTCAATGTCAATGGCTGCCTACGACACAACTTCAGACTCCAAAATAATGTTGGGGTATGGTGTGCACGAAGATGTTCATGTCTAGGAATGCTAAACTCCACTATCGGAATGCCAGACTACATCCTCAGCTACCACGGATTCTTCGTTATTAGGACACCATGGAATTCCCGTTTCCCAGTGTTGCTGAAGGCGATGTGTGGTCATGCTTTCCCTATTAACTGTCGCCTGCACAGGAAGATAAAGGCGAGCTAACAGAATGAGCACAAAGTGATGGAGAACAAGAAATAAAAGCCAAATGACAGTTGACCGGCGGGCAGAACCGAGAGCTACTCAGTACGGAGGGTCAGAAAAATGCAGGCAGGATTTAAAACAGTCGAAGGGGACAATAATGAGGAGATGTACAATAATGCAGTTATTGATTGCATTTCCAAACACTTCTCGGGGGTCCCTGGTTGGCTCCCCTGTCTCCCAGGACTCTCTCCACCACTCTCACGGCTCCAGCTCCCTCCCCAATGGTGATGGATACTTAGTCTAGACATTCGGTCCCTGGGTTTCTATTAGGCACTGGTACTATTTTCCATCTGGGTTTCTATAGAAACCTCAGACTCAGTACAGTGAAAACTAGTACCAGCATCTACCCCGTGAAGCCACCTCCTTAGCCTGTACACTGTCTGTTATGACTACTCCATCCTTCAAACTAGCCACCAGACTGGAAAGCAGAGGCATCCCTGCCTTCTTCTGCTTCCACACCGTTTCTACTTCACCATTCACAGAGTTCTGCTGATCGCCCTGTTACCACTGCTTCAGGAAGGACCCCGCCTTGCATCTGCACCATTCCTACTACTTTCCCCTGGTGCTTCATCATTCTAACCCATCCAGGACAAAGCTGCCAGAGTTACTTTGTCATCACACAAATCTGATTAATTGTCCAACCCTTTTAATAATTCAGTGGCATCTCATCTCCTTCTGAAGAAAGATTGAATATTTTCCAAAAAAAACCATGAGGTCCTCATAATCTAACCTATCAGCTTCATCTTGCAGCGTTACCCAACTCACGTTCTACACTGGAGTCACTGAGCCTCTCAAATGCCACGCTTGTTTGCAATTCCAGCTGTTCTCTAAGTGTACGTTTCTCAGCATGAACACCAATGCAAAGCCCAACTCCTTGGTGAGCCAGCTCCCGTCTTCCAACCCCCAAGACAGAGCTCATAATTTCAAAAGCAATTTGTATGTAGTTTAACCTGAGCATCTGTGAATATGTCTTGTGCCCCAATTATTCTGCATGAACATCTAGAGCAGATTATTCTGTTCATCCTTGCATTCTCAGTGTTTTAATGCAGTAGTTGGGGGTGGAGGCGGTGGCAGCATGATACATCTACTACACAAGGAAAGAGCTGATGATTGAAAATACCACACCTTCTCTTTGGACAATCCCAACGTCCGGGTGCACACACCTTTAAGAGTTGTCCTACTTACCAGGCCACTAATGTTCTAAATTTACCTCACATTTATTGAGCAATTATTATGCACCTACTATGTGCTACCCCCTGGGTGGGCTGGGGGGAAGGATGAGAATAAAAATGAATGAGACAGAGACATGAAAAGCACAGGACAGTTTTGTTCTACCAGCCATGTATAGAGGGGGCCACAAAGTCCCCTGGAGGAGCCAGGAAAGGGGGGCACACAAATTCACTGCCCTTGAAACACAAACCAAATATTAGGTCCCCTAATCAAGGAGTTAAAATGGAAATTCTAATGCCTTTTAATGACTGCCTATCATCAAGTGCCACCTATGACATTAATTGTGAAATTGTCACATGAGATGGATATATATTTCAAAACATGACCCACATTGATGTGTTGTAAATAAGACACATGAGGAAGAGGCAAAAGTAGGTTTACAGCTGTGAGTACATGAAACAGTTTGTTCTGTGTGATTATTTATTAACTATTGTATTACTTTCTGTACGAACAACTGTGAACCTACTTTTGTCCCATCCTAAGAAATTTCAAATAGGCACCAAGAAACTTGATCTCTACTCTTGCTCCACAAGAATATTCTGTGAGACTTGGGATAAATCACTTAAGGCTTTATGGAAATGAGAATAATATTTACCCTACCTACGTACCTACTCTGCAAGGTACTGAACCAGCAGGGAATGCAACAGGTACAAAATTGCCTGAATAAAAAGATCACTTTACAAATGGAAGGCACGATCCCAGTTGCCAGAATGACGAAATGCATTTGTGATTGGTTCTTCACAAAGCAAAAAGATGGTACTTCTTTTATTATGTTTGCTTATTTTTGCTGAAGGTAAAGTCATGTTTCTCATATATTTAGAAGCTAGAAGCATGTAATGGAAACCATTTGTATGGTAGACAAAGCCCACATTTTAAGCTTCATTTATTCCTTCCCTCACAAATTCAGCCTATGAACAAACACATATTAGGCAGCAATCATGAACAGAACTTGTAAAGAAAAACATTATATGAGGTGTTATATAAAAGATTCAACAATATAGGAAATGGTCTAACCTTAGGATGCTCAAGATATTTTCATAAAAAAAGGCGTATGTATCTGGGTGGAAGGTTGTATATATACAGAGATACACACAAACCCCTATTTTAAGGGATATTAAAAATTAATAGTCATTTCATATATGACTTGTAAAATGTATGTCTAAGTGAGTAGATAAACTATAGCTCATTGAGAAAAGGGCTGTGGGGTTCTTCAAGGTCAAAGCTGAAGCTACAAGAACTGAAATGCAAAGTGTATAAAGATTTTTTTCTATCATTAATTTCAGCCATGCATGGAAAAGAATATCTCCAGAGGACAAGCAAAAAAGGAGTTAGATATCTTGGGGTAAGAAGAGTGGAGAGACAGGTCTGGGCCTTTTATAACGTGAGTCAGCAGAAACATAAAGGTCCAGAGACTGACAGAAGAAAAGGGGTGGTCTCGTTCCACAACAGAAGCACCAGGGCAATGAAGAAAGTTTGCTCACAATATGGATAATACACATGATATGGATAAAACTCCCCAAATCCTTATTTGGTAAAATCTGCATAAAATTTCCAAGTTAGGAAATAGTTCAGGAAATTTTGTAAATGTTCTCTATTATGCAGTTAAAAATAAGTCGGTATCTCAGTTGGAAGATGTCTACACCCAATACACTGCTTCTTGGAGCTACTTATGTTTGAACTAATTTCCATACTGCAGTCGCGAACCACATTCATCCGTAACTCCCTGGGTGTTATCGGAGGCTTACCGTTTATTTGGATCCTTTATCAAGAGCCCTGAAAGCAATGATTTTGCGTCTGAAGAGAGTGTTCGAGGAAATTTAATGTCTTCCATTAGTATCAGTTCAAAAAGTTTCTCGTGGTCCTGGTTGTAGAAAGGGAGCCTCCCACACATCATTTCATACATGACAACGCCCAGGCCCCACCAATCCACGGCCCGGCCATAGTCATTGTCTTCTAACACCTGAAAGGGGGACCAGGGAGGAGACGGATTGTTACACATTGACTTTTAAAGCATTATGGGGTAAAACAGAAGATTTTTATATAGAAATGCATCCTGACTTTCAAGGCCTAGGCAGGGGATTTTTAGATCGTGACGTTTAAACTATGAAGCATCCTACGGTAGATGCAAATCACACCCAAATAATCTGAAATGTGCCAGAGACACAGAGGCGGCCGCAGAACCAATTCCGAGTCAGTGAGTGCGTACGTTGAGCGCACCGAGAGGCCAGTGGAAACCACTGGCAGACCGGCATGCCTTCCCCTGGGCCTGCCTAATGTTTCGTTCTGGCTCACGAAAGGGGACTTTAAGCAGCAGCTTAGAGCTCAGGCTGATGCTGACCACAGAGCATCTCGTCAATGTGCCTTACACACCCCTGTACCGAGGAGAGCTGAGCGACACCCATCAGACGGTGGAAGATGGGCGTAAACGAGGTCCCAGACAAGAGTACAGGGCACGGCTACCATGAAAATACATCTGAAAACTTTCGGGGGCCCCTCCATGTTTAAACTGAGGAAATATTTCATCGACAAGGTGAATATAAAGATGCATTGTCTGGCCTATAACACACTTTGACAACAAGAATGATGGACTCAACACCTGTGTAGTATGTACCTTGAACTTGCTCTGCAAGATATAGTCCACGCAATTTAAATTTAGGAGGAAATGACATGAAAGTATCAGGCTCTGTTAGAGCAACCTGTTCACAGCGGAACCTGATAACTTGCCATTGGCTCAGGAAACATTTGATTATGCCTTTTTATTAGGTGTGTTCCTCGTCCAATGGAATTTCCTTCATTCATTTGGAACTTTCTATATTTTATTTTTAATTATTACGTTTGAATCATCTTAAAGCTTACTTTTTCTGATCTTCTTACCTTTGGGATAAACTGGTCAACAAAACCATACATGTGAAATTTATTAATTAAAAAAATGGTGTAACTGATTGCGTAAGAGAGGACTTGACACACACAGAACAAAGCAATGCTCATATTCCAAACTTCCTTAATTTGAAATAAGTAAATTCACTGTTGAAGCTTATTCCCATGTGGCTTTTATTTAAACTTTATCAATAATTTCACAAAACTGGGCATGACATTTTGGATAGTGAAGGCACTTCAGTGGACAGGATGGAGCACATACTTTCAAGAAAAATACTATGTTACTTGAAGATATATTTAGTAGTGTTCTCAAGAGCTCTGAAGGATTTTTAACTCAGCTGCATCACTGTTTTGAGGCTGAAGACGCCTGGGAACAAGTAACACTGGCCAGTCCCCCGTGGTCTGCAAATCTTTGGTAAATCACAAACTAAGCAAAATATTTTCAGGAAGAATAGCAACTTCTCATTTTTATCTTCGGCTGAAAAGATTTCAAATGCTTATTTGTTTGAAATGAGAAATGTGAGAACATACAGAAAACAAGAAATAACCTAACGAAGCAGAGAAATTCCACTTGAGTACTTCAGTCAAAGAAAATGCGTTTTTTAAATATCAGTGACCTTTGATTATTGAACTCTCTAATGTCCAGTTGTTTGGATGCCCTGTTTGTGGGCCTTTTGCTAATAGGTCCAGGGTTTTCCCTGATAACAACAAATTTGAAAATCTAAGTAACCTTTCTCTGCATTCCTGCCACACCAACAGAACAGAGGCACACGCAAAAAAGAGCCAAATGTGGTTTTTAACCTCTTTTTTCAAAAAACCATAAAAAGCATAAAAGCTGGATTAACTGCCTCCCGAACCCACATTTCACCAGCCGGGTTCTCTTCCCCAGCTGGCAAAGCTGGCAATCCCTTATTTTTGTTTAAATACCTGGTTTGCAGCCAGAAGGGAAAGTGAGTACATAAAAAAAAAAGGGGGGAGGTATTTTTGAAGAAAAATAAGCATTTGAAAAATGAAATTGCACTGAAAAAAAAATCTGTTTGATAAAATACAATGTATGTTATTTAGCTTTGTAAAATGAATGCTGACTCTCCAACTAAGTGGTTTTGCTTCTGAACATTAATGTGCTTTAACTGAGGTAGAGCTAGAATTGCTACAATGAGAACTGCTTGCTGAACCACTTTGCACTGAACAAATCTGATGTAATGTATTATCTTTTTGACACATAAGCTTAAGCAATGTTAAGGAGAAAACATCCTAACAGCTCAGCCAGCCTACCTGGTCTGAGTCTTTGCTACCAATTAAAAAGACAGATTTCCGTTCAACTCCGACCTCCAAACAGCTGCAAGATGACACACACAAGAAGGAAAAGTGATGTGGACATTCTCCATGTGGATTTATAGTAAAAAACATGTTATCACTATTCGTAAAATGTCCTTTCACTCTCCTGCACCATAAATTATTTCAAAACAGCACTAGGAAATGCTCTAGAAATTCCAGAGTGGACTGCAAATCCATAGCCTCTCTTATATTATTTTTGGAAGATCATTTTGTCCCTTACTCAAAGCACTTCTTTTTCCAAAATTACAGAAACACACAAAATTTACATTCTTTAACCTAAGAGTTGTAATGCCTTCTGGCCACCTCTGATGATTTTTTTTCCCTAGCACAAGGCTAATTTACTTTGTGGTTGTCATGAGAATGGATGCCAAGGCATGGTCGATGGTGGTGGAGGGGCACAACGCTGGTCTTCCACTCTGTGACAATGTAGTGCATCACACGGTAAGGCTGGAAATGCAGCCCAACACCTACTCCTGGAGAACACCCACTAAAAGACTTGTCTGAAAGAATTAATCGAAAGAAAATGCCTCTAGGCCACAAAGTCAATGTCACTGACACTTAACAAAACTCAGGGTTTAGGTGTGCCCGTGGACACCTGGCGGTTCCTCCTAGCCCCACTGTTCTCTGTGACCACAGATGCAGCCTCCCTTTATAACGACACTGAACACAGACACCCAAGCAGACAGCAAGGGACGAGAGAGGATCTGGAACACGAAAGGATATGCAAATGATAAAAATGAGGACAGGCCAGAGCAAAGCCACACCCAAACAGCAGACGTGCTGGAAGACAAGGCGTAATCTCATTGTTTCCGCAGGGAGCCAGAGATTATTTCACTTTCTGGTGAAATAAAACCTAAGATTCGGGGAGGTCACAGCAGGTACCAATTACTCTGAAACATTCCAGTAACATTCGATGTAGACACTTTCATTTATAACACCACCAGGTGAGTTTAAAAAAAAAAATCACATAAATAGCTCTCGAATGAAGGGTTACTAATTTCAAAAAAAGACATTAAATAATAAACTATGTATTTTAAAATGATACCATCAACTGAAATTCCCAGTGTAAATACTGATTTGGCTAATGGGCACTTTCAAAACACATCTTCACTCCAACAGCCTTTTACCATCAGGGTTTCCTGAGAGGTTGAAGGAAGACCTCCCTCTGCTCGCTCGCCAAGCCCACACAAGGCACCCAGCAACAACTGTAAGGAGGCTACGCACGCCCTGGAGTGGCTTACTGCTCAATCAATGATCCTGACAGAACAGATGGGGGTAAAAATTAAACATCCAAACAAACTGCCTGTCCACCTATGTTGTGAAAGTAAACTGCGAACTTGGATGAACCAATTTACCGCTGATGCAAGAAAAATTTTTCCCTGGCAACCTTTATATTTCAGGTGGCTGACGTGTGTGTTTTAAATAGAGATACACACTCTTACATACTTTATCATTTCTGGGAGTCCTTCATGTTTTCTTAACATCACAGAAATCTGCTTTAAAAAGACCTGTAAATATTCTAATTCATATTCTAAAATGTACTGCAGCTTCGAGAGAAGTGTAGATGTCATAAGAATGACGGATTCCATGGTTTCTTGGCATTTCTTTCATAAATACATATTCTCTAATAATTTTTAAGAGATTGTAACTGCCACCTGCTGGGAACGAGGATGCTATAAGCTTTCTGGCTGGCCCCTAGCACTCACACAGAGTTCCTGACCACAGCCTACATCGGACCTTCCAAAGCAATCTCTGGCTGCAACAGACAACACTCTTGAACCAGAGAAAAGCTAAGTGGGTATAACACGGGTGACTGATTCATACTTAACACGTATCTTCCCAGGGATTTCTATACTTCCTCTTAATTCCGAAGCAACATACTTCATGGGATTCCAAGAAACTGGGTTTTTGTGACCCAGATAAAAATAGCCATTATAAAATGCTATGGGTTATCTATCCCTAATGTTACCGGTTTGCCTTACTTTCGTATACATTCCTATGCTTCAGGGAATTTAAAATTAAATTTTGTGCTCAACTAGCACCACTCCAAAGTATTAGGTGCAAATAAAAGACCACATGACACTAAAAAAAACTTCAGGTGAAAAACAGCGACTATGAGAACAGACAGACCCCTACACAAGTAAAACCTGCTTCTTACAAACACTGACAGATGTCAACGTTGAACTAAAAAATACCATTTTGATCCATGTTTTAAAAATGTTCCATTTCAAGCCAGAATGGGATGCTTTTTAATATCCAGACACAGTAGAACTAGTAAGTGGATGCATATGACGAGATTTTTAATATTAATTCTCAGAACAAAGCACACAACTGCTACCTGAACTGATGCCTCAGTCTGCCCCTTATCGTTGGCGATGACACCTTTCCGGAACCATCAGCAAGGAGAAGGCTTTCAAAAGCACCTTACAGACAGGTGTTTCGTGGGTTATTAATAGTTACACAAACTATTAGAGATGCACGCCGTTTGAGAAAGGCACCAACACAACTTTTTATTTTCACAAAAATCTTACAAGTTTTAAGACCTAGTTTCAAAATCTGGTAGAAACGGCAGAATTTTGTCCAAGGTTAAGCAAGATGCCACGTATGTGTGCTATACTATTTTTACCTACAGATTAAATGTGCAAACATAAGTAACTCTGGCCTCACTTATTTCTCTTAAGGTCTCTGAAAGACGGTGTTGACAACCCGGAAAAATGACATCTTTTGCATGTCTTCTTTGCTGTATTTAAAATAAGTAAATAAAATTCCTTTCATTACACTTGAGGTTAGTCAGGTTCTAACTATCCCCCCGTCTACAACAGTGCATGCTACCATCTACCTTTGCCCTTACTCTATATGATTTTCCCAACTCCTTCTGAAGAGGTTCACTTCTGTTTTTGGCTTTAAATTTATACAGAATTTAATTTCCACTTGTACTGTTATCTCTATATAGCATCACAATGGCTTTGAGTGAATCTCTGTATCAACATAGTTATCAAAACACTCTGGTCTACTTCAGATATTTTCAAAATATGGGTCATGTAAAATACAATAAAGACAGTAGATTTTAAAAGAAAAATAAGTATAATGACAGTAAGTGAATGCTTTCTAAAAACTGGGTTCTAAAATCCAAAAATGCATCAAAAACACATTTTCAGCCCCTGGAAACACTTTTCTCCACTTTGTATGAAAGAAAATTATAAGCATTTTTTCCCCTGCATAGCAGCCACGCTAGAGGCTATACATTTTCCAACATGCAAGTCATTTTTTTGCAATCTTTTTGTTAGTTCTAACTTGATTATCAAATAATTTTTATTTTTACACTATTACAGAAGTGCATTTCTGTAGGTTTCCAAAACCACCTTATTCAACCTTCCCATCTGTCACCATCTGCTTCTTTTTAGCATGTACTTTTTGTGTGATCACATAAACATGTGAAAAATAACTAACATTCAGATGATTATCTGCTGGTACATTTGAGGACTGGGCATCATAAAAGTGAACTGCCAAAACGTACTTAACACTTTTAATTTTGTTGGGTCTTGCATGTAAGCTACATTGGATTTTCAAACTGTTTTACAGTTGGAAAGTCAATCAGGTACTGCTAACTCAAGAGCAAAGCTGAGACTAAATAATTAGCGCTGCATAAAATGGTCTGGGTCCAACGAGAGCCAACTCAAATAATAAAACTTAACAGTGAGGTTTGAGACGTGATTTCCGATTTCTTCTTTAATTTCTAGGTGGGAAAGTAAGAATAGAGTTTGCTCAATCAAATTCCCCTTAAAATATCTTCTTGTCCATAATGCACAGCAGGTCAAGTTCGCTGCCTCCTAATATCAGTGAGAGCAAAAACACATTCATTTATAACTACAGGCTCAAGTGCATTTTAGAGCTGCGGCCCACTGGGTGCCTAGTCTGTGTGCCTGCTAGGGCTCCATTTCTGCCGTCTCTTCAGAGACACGTGACTTCCCTCCCACGCCCCAGGAACACTAAACATCTATGATTCTTCATCAAAAGGGGTAAGAGAACAAACATTTTTAAAATATTCTTTTTTTCAACAAATGGCGTTTTTATACTGTAAGACTTCTTTTTCCCGGTAGTCTTTGCCAGAAGGAGAAACTTTAGTTCATTTAAAGCTTAAGCTTATTTACGATTTGTAAATCAGCTATAAATCTGATCTATAGGACAGTTAGTCAGTTTTGAACTGATTTCCAGTAGTCTTTGTGAAGCATCTTTTAAATACCCTTCACTTTTCAACAGCGAAGCGTTTCCACCAGATTAAACTAACTGAAAGGGAGAGAAGGGTGAGCATTGTCAGGGAGCAGGCAGACCCCCCCCCCATCCCAGAGAAACAAGGCTCTACAAGGAGAGAAGGGAAAACGCTGACAGTGAGCCGTTCACGGAGAGGCAGTCTCATGAACGCACTGCAGGCCTGATAAACAACCAGTACTTAGAGCCCATCAGGGAAAGTCTGGATTAACAGGGTAAGCAGGAGAAATTTCAGGGTTCAAAAGAGATGCGAGACACCACGGGAAGGGAGGAGAGAGCTAGTTTCAGCCCTGGCCAGGCCCTCCCTCCCTCTGACCATCTGATCACAGTGTCCCCTTGTTCTCAGTGCAGAAGTGACTTCCCTTTCTCCCGGAGATGCGACCCAAACCGCATCTCCATCCTGTCCACATGCCCCACCTCTGCTCTCCCTGCTTCCCCTGCCGCCCCCCCCCCACCCTCCCCGCACCTCCACTGAAGCAATTAGTGTTTGCACAGTAGTAATTCTCCATATCTCATCACCTTAGTAAATGGTAAGATACTTGAGGACAGAAACCTTTTCTTACTGTCTTTGTATTCCCAGCACCTGACATAATGTGTGGCACCTAATAAATATTCAGTGACTATTTCCTTAATGAACGGATGAGTGTTCTTAGTAAAATGGTTCACATTAAAGACCAGAAAAAGGACCTACATTCTTGTTTGTAGTAGTAGGAGTAAATGCATTCAGAGTTGCTCTGATTTAACAAACATGCAGAGTTTGACACAGATACTTAAAACATAGGAATTAAAATTGCATGAGAAATTAGTTTCGTGATTTGTCATCCTCAAAAAGTAACTACAATGATCACTCTCCCTGATAAAAAGGAGGTGTCAAGATTTTAATTATGAATCACCACGTGACAGCCAAAGGTATATAAACTGCTTTTAAAGACCAGCCTTCTGCAATACGTAAAACTATATATAAATAAATACACAGAAATGTTTTCTCACTTGTCGTTAAAAAGAAATACATCTCTTGTGAATTGTAAACTTTCCATTTAGAAACAACTGGTGGGTCCTTCTTGCATTAAATTCTTGGTTTTGGCCTTCAGTTGAAGATGTTTGCCTATAGAACAGTATCTCTGTTTCTTAGGAGATCATCTGCTTTTAAAATGAGATGTATTTACCTTTTTCAGAAATAATTTCCCCTAACCGTGATTTTTATACAACTGGTTTTGTTATCCTGAATATGGGACAGCATCACCCAAGGCACATGTGTAGCGGGGAAACTGAACTCCAGAGAAACAAAAGGTCTGCTTCTCACGACATTCACAGAACACTCCTAGTAAGTTCAGAGAAACATCCAGAGTCAGTTCCCTGAGAGTGGTTTCCTTTGTGTCTTGCTCTCTGCAACCACATCACCCAGAAAAATACCCAGCACGTAGCAGACACACCATCTACGTCTGCCGAATAAACAAGGAAAGGGGTTGTTCTGGAACCCTCAGCACAGGGCCGTCGGTTGGAGCTGCGGTGGTCTGAATTCTAGAATGTAGCTACTGCCTTTCCATTAACTCTCCCAACAGAATACTTTCCAATAATTATGAAAACCCACAATACTATATAAATCCAAGTGACCTTTTCTTTGTTTCTAAGGCAAATCCAAATGGTTTATAAAACTGTAAACATTTTTGAAGTCATCCAATTATTCTGTTTAATAAATGAATCAAAAAGGACATAATCAAAAAAATAAAATGTATATGGCCGACAACTAACAGTGGACTTACTCTACTGTAGTTAGTATCTTTGTGCTCATAAAGTTTATAAAATTTAATAGGTATATATATCCTTGCCCTATAATATCATGTTATACAAGTGCTATGGCCTGGCCGATGTGGCTCGGTGGGTTGGGCAATGTCCCCGCCAAGCCAAAGGTCCCCGGTTCAGGGCACATGCCTGGGTAGCAGGCCAGGCCAGGGCAGGTCACTGGTTGGGGCATGAACGAGAGACAACGTTTCTGATCAATGTTTCTTTCCTTCTCTTTCTCCCTCCCTCCCCCTTTCCTTAAAAATATACAAACTCTTTAAAGTGGGAGCAAAATAAGATCTGATCATGTTGAAATTCATGGAAAAACAGTAGGTCTTGCAATTTCTAATGCTTAAGGGGCTTCCTCTGCAGAGCATCACACCAGTGTTCTTGCCCCTGGGCCTACGCCGCACATGCCTACCTCCGGGGCCAGGTACTCTGGCGTGCCACAGAATGTCTTCATCGTGGCTGCGTCCGTGATCCCTTCTTTGCAAAGCCCGAAATCTGTGATTTTTATGTGGCCGTCTTTATCCAGCATCAAATTCTCCAACTGCATAGGAAGAAAAATAACATGATTTGCCCCATATTCTCGAAATAGCGGAAAATGCTGTTTTGACACAAGTATTGAACGCTGAGTAAGACGCTTTGGGAAGAGGACACAGTTGTGAATAAAGCCTTCAGCACTTATAAACCCTGTGGCTTCTTAACGTATGTGTAAAAAGAAACATGTTTTATTAAATACTTCGATAACAAAATTATTGATTTTTCAAACCAACGGGAGTAAGAGCCATTACTGTGTAAGTTCTGAAAACTAAAGCCTAATGAACTTCTCAGAACAAAAACCAATCCTCTTTGTATTTACATGAATTGTGATCTAAACAAACCCAAAGAGATGAGCATCTTCTTCTGGATAGATACAGATGGTTTTCAACAATTTCCCTTGGGGATCTGCTGCTATTATAAAATATTCACTTACAGAAACTTTTTTTGCTGATTGTTGTAACCAAATCTAAATCTTATTTTGCAAGGTAAGGAGGTATCCTCTATTGCAGTTCCTTGTAATAAAGAAATACCAACCATTTTAAACATAAAAAGAAAAAGAATTATCAAACATTCAACAGTTAATGAAAATATATAGCACAAATATTATCTAGTTGGAATCTCTCTGAAGCCATTAAAGACAAAACACCAAAGAGATTCTTAAAGATCTAACCCAACAGCAAGGTCACCTGCCTCAATAGGACCTTTTAAAAAAATAAAGAGAAAAAGTTCTTTTATTGTCTACATTCAGAAAGCTAGCATCGTCTACATGCTTCTCCACCAACTGGAACCTGAAAATCAACCCTAATTTGCACAGGTGGCAACAAGTTCTGAACACGAAAGCCAAGCAGAAACATCCAGAAAGTGTCTGTCTACTTCTCTTTCGCCCCATGATCTTCTCTCTGCCGTGGTCTTTCTCTTCTTCCCGCTTCTGGTTTTCTCCTGTCTTCCTTCTTTCTTCCTCCCTCTCCTAACATGCCACAATGAAGAACAGAAGTACAGTATATTCTGGAGGGTCTGTTGTTTTGTTAAATAAAGAATACAATTTAATTTGTTGAGACGGAAGGGGTTTTCCTAACAGCAGTGGCTTAACATTTCTGTAAAGGAGGGAATCCCGAGGGACTGTCTGGTTAGAAGTGGGAGCTGGGGGAGGCGTCTGGAGAGTCGCCAGGTGAAGGGGGCAGGCCGTTTCCATCAGGCTGTGGGTTTACTGGGGGTGACCGGTAGGGAGCTGATGGAGATGGGGAGGGCTGTGGTAAACAATGCTCTGAACCTGCCCCTCTGCATCGTCACGGAGTCTAGAATGATCTCAATCTATCTGAATAAACACAAGGTCATTAGTAAGGAGATGATAGAGACGAATCTGAGACGGATCAAAGTGGATACCTAAGTCGGTTTTTGGTGATTTTTTTTAACACAGCTGGTATAAATCCATCTACGACATTCATTCTCTGATCTTCGGCCACTTTATTCAATGTTAGGTTCACTCTCCCGGAGTCCTGAATGCAGTCCCCCACCTAGATTGCTTTTCAACTCTGGCATGATGTAATGAAAAGCCAACATTTGACCTGGAGCGAGGATTCTCCGGCTCCAATAATCCTGACTATGTCACCAACTTAGTCCATTACTTGACGTCACTTACTAGGCTTCTAGAAGTCAGTGACTTCCCCTGCAAACTAAGGAGCAGCTCTAACTTTCTGTGATGCCACCTAAGGGTCTCACTCTACTACATACAATCCTGTGTAATATGGATACAAGTCACATTTGTATAAATTTTTAATGTTTGGCTGTTTACCTGCACGTATTCTTCTTTGTATATATACATATGTTTCCGTCCCATGCTTTCATGTATTTACTTTAAGCCCTTTAAAATAAGGCTATATTTAAAAAAATAAACTTAGCAGAGATCCCTTAATTCTTTAGCGAAGTTCGTGGTTATACATATGGTAATGTATGACTCACATTCATACATAAAGTAGGTTCTTTATGTTGCAGTTTAATACATTTGATGTGTCCATCATCAGAAAGGACAGGGCAGTGAAAATCATATTAATGAACTTCAATACACCGATACGTTCATGCTAATACTGTTATACAGGTAAATATTGACCAAGACCATCTCGATACCATTCTTTACACAATATTAGCATTCTTTTCCTTGTTTCTCTAGGCTAGTAAGTCTCCCTTCCAGCTTCAAACATTTTGGATGTGTTACCCAGTGCTTCAAAAATTATTCTCATTTCCTTAAATCCAGGATGTCCCCCTGCTTTCCCTCTACAAAGAGAACTCATAAAATACAAAGTGGGAGTGAAGGGAGGTGATTCACACCAAGAAGAGGTAACTGTTTCTAAGTAAATTTGGAAATGCCATAAAGTTCATTTCTTTTTTTTGAAAACCTAAATTCAAGACGTTTGTTTAGACATTATAGGATTATTCGGCCATGCAGACACCAGATACAGGGGTGCTGAATTCTGTCACATTCCTGGTTATAAAAAGCTTCCGGCTAAACACAATCATATAATCACACAATCATTGGTATTCATCCCTGGTCCACTGTGGCACTTGGTTGGCCATCCCTGATCTAGTCATGGTCACATGGTTCATTTTTCCTAAATACAGTGTTTTATAGCTCTTTTAAACTTCGGTTAATGGTAATATTATGCAAACCTACACACTATGTTTCACTGTCATTGTATAAAGTAATACTTTGCGTGATAGTTATTCCTTAGGGTCGTTCATCACATAAAGGAACGTGATAGGAACATCTTGAAATAACCTCGACAACAGCATAAATAATTTGATAACTGAAGGATCATGGGTGTTTAGACAAGAGTGGGAAGAGAGTGAAGGGATCCTTGAAATTTCTTCTCTATGCCATAATACGGATACAAACAGAATTTCAGCAAAGATGCCTGTAACTCCTATTTCTACAAATCAAATGACCTCTTAAATAAACTAGTCCTTGATAAATAAATAAATACAGCAATTCTGTGTCCAATTTGAATGGGTCAGCGTTGCTATATGGTTTACTTATTGAGAAAGTCAGAGTGTCACATCTAGAATCTGTTCCCTATGTGGCAGGGCACAGGTTTCCTTGACATGGCCAATCTGAATCGAAACGACGTCATTAAATCACTACACCTCTGATGGGCTAGTCCAGGGGTCAGCAAACTGTGGCCCGTGGTGAAATCTAGCCTCCTGCAGACACTACATGGGCAGCAAAGCCTAAAATATATCCTATCTGACCTTCGCTGATCCCGGAGCTATTCTGAAGGTCTCGTGCAGAAGGCAGTTTGAGAAGTAGACTCACTCTTACCAATAAAACAAATACAGTCCTTTTTAAAATGCAAGTTAGACAAACAAAAGGCTGTATTAAAATACTCCAGGTATTTAAACCCACCAAAAACTTAATACCAAAATTAAACCAGATCTTTTCCTCCAATGAAGTCTTATTTAGGTTTCTTTGTTATCCATCAGAGGATGTTCGACTATAACAATGAGACTTATTTTAAAGCATCACTTGAAAAGTGACTTGACTTTTAATCAGATGTGTAACATTACCCAAAACTTGCAGAGAAAACTGAAACTGCTCTTGGTAGATCATCAATCCTTCTCCATCCAAGACTCGGACATGAAGGAGCTACGTGCACATCAGTGAAGGAAGTTTCCGCTCAAAGGCAGTAAACCGCATTATTACCCAGAACGCTTCCCGCCCCCAATTAAACCAGCTTTTCTCCAAACTGTGTAACTTTGTAATCACTCTGTTTGTCCCTCTAGTCTCTGCAAAAACACAATTTTGATTACTTTTTTTTTTTTACCTTGAGATCACGGTACACAATCTTCCCAGAATGCAGGTAGTCTAAGGCCGAGACAATCTCCGCGCCATAGAAACGCGTGCGGTCCTCGGAGAACACCCGCTCTCTCGACAAATGGAAAAACAGCTGCAGGGTAAACAGCAGGGACAGGGTTGTAATAATTACTGATTTAGTGGGGAAATTAACACACACATAAAACACCTCTCATCACCATATTGTGATGATAGATAGTGTACTCTCAGCGGACGCTCAGCACTCTTAGACAGCAGCTGGCTTATCTTTCCCAGGTTTCCAAGGGGAGACGGCGAGCTGTTAAATCAGCGTTTTAATCAATACACCAATCTTGTTTAAGGCATTCTGCTTGCTACCCATTTAACCTTCAGTTACGGGAGGAAAAAAGTAGGCGTCCTCGGATTGCATTCCACCCTCCGCAGAACTGTGGCTTTCACTCTTTCAAGGATTAGGCATTGAGACATTATTCAAATAAATGAACACAAGCATAGATGTGCTATGTCTATTTAATTATCTGATTTACATCTGATTTCAGAGACAGGACTGCTGACTGGCTGAAGCCGATTTATGTGAGCTTGTTCTATTCTCCATCTGTTGATTCACCACGGTATTTCCAGAAATGTTTTCAAAGTTTGAATCAGAGTTTTCTGTGGTGAGAAGCTGTAAGGCTTTAAGTTTTGATTTCAATCATGTCTAAAGTGGGCTGAGAAACTCCCATTATTCCCCTTCTAATTCTCAATGTCTACTCTTTGTATTTCCAGAATAAACTACAACACTAATCTTTTCTCAGAGAGTCACTTCAACGGTGAGCCCAGCCGCTTTCTAGTTAACCTCCACTCAACAGTCAACAAGTATTTACTGGGGGGCTCACTGTGGCCAAGCATCCGGCTCTCCATCTTAGCCAGCTCTCTATGTAAGAAACTGCCTACTTCACCTCTCAGTTCGACAATGTGTATAAGGAGCAGGCTTCAGGCCCTGCTGACTGACCTCTGCTGTACTATTTCAGGGTATTAAGAAACCCCCAAGAACAAGGACAGGTTGTTGTCAACGCTGACCGCACTGCCAGGTACCACAGTAGATGTTCAACACACATCCACGATTACAGAAATCAACCAGTCAGTGGAGGTGTCCTGACTGCAAGATCAGAAATCAACTCTGCCTTCGGTGACTCTTCGTGACTCTTCATGCTTCTCCAGATTTAGAACCGTCATGGTTAATGAGATTTGTTGCTTACAGACCAAGTCATAACTTAGGTAACACACAAGAGGTTCCCTACAGACTCCTTCCTCCCTTTTCCCACCCCTACCTCCACCGGAAAGCCTATCATGGCCTTGACATAAACTTGTGTGCAGAGCCGACTGCCACAGTAAAGAGAGACAGGTGGCATCATGCACCTATTGCTAAAAAGACTGGCTCGGCATTACTTAGAGCAAAACTCAAACATCACGTGGAGAGTCTTTAAACTTTAATGCTGCCGATTATATTGCCATAGTTTATCAAAGCTAAGATGCTGCTGACTGGGATTCCATCATTGTTTGATGTTAACCCCAAGTAAGGAAAAAAAAAGTCAATTAAACCTATGACATGCCATCAAATAGAAAAGGCGTTCTGACTGCAGAAATGTTGAACATGTCTGACAAAGGACTAAATATGCCATGCCAGAAATCAAACCAATGTGTACAATTCCTCAGGGGTATTTTTTAAAATCCATTTATTTTATACAGGCATAGATATAACCATTCAAACAAACACAGGGAAAGAGAAGCATGGCACATTGGCGAAACCCCTCTGAACAATATCTGGGTCAAAATAACCTCTGCCATGCTTCATACAAAATATCACTGATTTGGATGAAGGAACCCTTATCATCTCTATGCAGATTTGGGGTAGTGTCCTAATGGAATGAAAATAGTGGTTACATTTATAAATTGTCTTAAATTAATGTCAAGCCTACTCCCCACTCATCTACTGTACAAAAGACACGGATGCTCCCTAAATCCAGATAACACATGCAGGGTTCTGGATCCTTATTTAGACCGTATATCTTCAATTTGTCCCCCAGCCAATGTCTATAAAAATGTATGCTAAAAAGTTACACTGAAGGAGAGTTCTATTTATTTCTCAATCTGCTGTCCTCCGACGTCTCCCCTTGCTACATTATGGAACTTATTTTTGTTATGATAACCAAGGACCTCTTAATTGCCAAACCCAGTTATTGGCAGCCTTAACCCTTCTTCTTGTCTGGTGCTGAGTGCATCACCCGCGGCCTGTCCCTCCTGAAACTTGTCTCTGGCTTTGGCAGCAGAACTCTCCCCTGACTTTCTACCTGACCCTCTGGACATTCCTTGGCTTTGAACCAACTTCCCATTTAGTGAGCATCGATTATGTTAAAGTCGCTGTGTTGGGCCCAGGGGAGAGAAAAAGAAGACACACATATGATTAGAACAATCCCTGACCTGGCATGTTCAACACACACAAGGAGATACATGCGCAGATACAAACGAGAGGGCTGTGTGATAAGTTTTCCAATTCTGATATTAAAAATGCTCTGGAGTCAAAGAATGATTAATCTTTATTGAGATGATCTCAGGAAACTTCACAATTAAAAATGGGATTTTTTTTAAGGATGGCGTTTTTCACAAATGGAGGCTATAAAGGGAAGCCTACAAAAGACTGCTAGTCATGTTTTATCCATCTTTATATTTCTAACAGCCTAGTATAGTACCTGTACATAATGGGTGAGTCGTAAGGGCTTGTGAAAGAATTAATTCTGAAGAGAGAAAACAGCAATGGCAAGAAAACATTAAAGGAGCACGCAGCTGAAGAGTGACATGCATTCAGGCCAGTGACAGGGCTTAAGTAAAAAGAGATGAGGCCACATGGGTGAGGGTCTTGACTGCTAAGACATGGGCTTGAGATTTATTCTGAGATAAGGGGTGTCCAAGAGTTCGGGGTTAAAACAATAAGCATTAATTTAAAAAAAAAAAAACAAAAAACTGCAGCAGCACTTGGAGAATCAATTAGAAAGACGCCAGACTGGGTCCGGCAAACAACGCATGAAGTGCAAGAAAATCCTTACTGAGCACCTATCAGGGCAACCGTGTGACACAGCAGCCGTGACAGGGGAAAACGGTAGCCATCTGCAAGGATGTCACTGTTGGATCAGGACATCTAGACATATAAACAACTCTACTAAAATGTGGTAGCTGTAAAATAGCACATTTGAATAGGGGAGTGACAGTATCAGAAGTTACATACATACGAGCTGAGTAAGAGTGTCTGAGGGACTTCAAAGAGAGTGGTAGTGACAGGTGTTTCCAGGGAGAGAAGAGCAATGTTGGGTGTCCCTGTGGGTGGTGAAGCAGATACTGCAGCAGCGGTGTCGGGGGAGAAACTGGGGGTGGGGACAGAGGAGCAACTGACTTTATTTGGACCTGTTCACATGTCACTAAGCATTTGATACCACAGCTTTGAAATTCGGGGCCCCCAGGGTACAGAAGTAGACACGAGAGTCATTTAGACACAGATGCTGTGAAAACTAAGGAAGAGCAGCGGAGCCCAGGAATTCAGTGAAGACTGAAGACAAGTAAGCTCAGAATCTTAAGGCATCATCACCCACGTGGACATAAGAAGTAGGAAGCAGAGCAGGGCACTGTGGCCAAGTCCTGAGAGAGAAGTATAAGAAGAAAGAAGAATCTCTCTGAGGAATGAAGGAAAAGTAGTTTCAGGGAGGATGTGACGTTGACCTGGCACAGGAACTCGGTCTCGTGCTACCTTCTGGGGAAGACAGGACGCCCTAACATGAGCTCAGGAGAGAATGTAAAGGTGGAAATGGTACGTGAACGCTTTCAGGAAAAATGAACCAGATGAGCCGAGATATCACTGAAACAGAAGATTTCTGCTGCTGCATATTAAATAATACTTTCAGGAAAACTTCTGCCCGAAGAAAATGGGAGATGCTATAAAAGCTACAATTTATATTAAAAGAGCAATGAAATCAGACAACCAGAAACAGGTTATTTTATAAGAATTTAATATATGACAACATGGATGGTGACGGTATGTGACAAAGCATATGAGGAAAAAAATGACTATTTAATAAATGGTGCCATAATAGTTGGTCATATCGGGAGAAAAGTAAAATTCAATTTTCATCTCACCTCGTAACAAAATAAATATCAGATGTAATTAATAGTGAACTATAAAACACGATGCTATTTTTTTAAAAATATGAATCAATATGAAAATATGAATCAATAGTTATCTGGTGGCAGGATGAAGAACGATTTCCCAAGCAGAAAAGAAATGAAACAACCTGGCTGGTGTGGCTCAGTGGACTGAGCACTGGTCTGTGAACCAAAGGGTCGCTGGTTCGATTCCCAGTCCTGGCATGTGCCCGGGTTGCAGGCCAGGTCCCCAACAAGGGGCACATGAGAGGCAACCACACACTGATGCTTCTCTCCCTCTCTTTCTCCCTTCTTTCCCCTCTCTAAAAATAAATAAAGTCTTAAAAAAAAAAAGAAATGAAACAAACCCTAAGAAGGACAACTGGTAAAGTTAACTACAGAGAATAGCAACAATATAAATAAAATTGAATATTTATAGCAAGTCTGACAACCCAAATGTCCACCACCAGCAGACAGACGAACAAGTGCTGGTGGAGCCACGCGTATGGATCGTAACTCAACAACAAAAGGAACAGACCCCTGAGGAATGCAGCGAAAGGCGTCATCGCCCAAACATTAAGGGGAGGAAACAAGCAGACACAAAGGAGTCCACGCTGTATGCTCCATTTCCGAGGAATTTCAGAAAGTAAACCACATCTTTAGTGTCACGTGTAGATGTTTTGTCAAAACTCACATAACAGTCAACTTGCATGGCATGTAGATTACAGCTAATTAATGGAAATCATCTAAATGTTCAAAAATTTGGTGAGGATTTAGTAAGTTATAGTACACCTACATAACTAACTAGTAGACAACTAGTATATGTTTTATAATAAAATATAAATGAATAAAATGGAAAGTACATATACAGTATAAAACAGGAAAAATATATCAACATGGTAATAGCAATTATTGCTAGACAGCGAGATTTAGAACGGTTTTTGTCTTGATTTATACCATGAAAATTACTTACAATTCCTTGTTTACTCTCCGCCCCCCAGAACACTGCTCTCCTTAAACGCAGAGACTCCTTGTCTGGTTCACGTCATTGAGAACGTACTGAGCGCACAGCACAGTAACTAGCTTAGAGCAAATGGTCAGTAAGTATTTTCTTTCAATTGAACTGAAATAACGTTGTGGCTTCTTGACGTTCTCCGCAGTGAGTATGTACTTTTGTTACTTTTATAATGTAAAGGTTTCTAATAAATTTACTGTGAATACTTGCACCGACTTAGGCTTATGACAAATCTAGTACCCTAATTTTTTTTTGACAGAGGCACAGGGAAAAGAGAAAAATTATGCAAGTACCCTGTAGCTGTGCTTCCTCAGCACCAAGCCTAATATGCGGCTCATATTACGAGCTTAATAAATATGTATTACAAAGAATAAAGTTAAATTCAAAACTACTTTCCAAAGAATTATTTATAAGGAGAATAAGGCTTTGAAGGTAAAGTACTTTTATTAGAAACTTTAAAATATCATACACTATACTGAATAAACTTGTTTTTATTTAAAAATAATGAGTTACTTGCTGCTTAAGCAAGGAACATATCTCAAAAAATTTAAGTTCCTTTAGGCAAAGACGGCATTTTTTTTATGTTGAGTTTAGCCATGCTGTAGAAATACGGCAACATAAATAGATTATTTTAACCTACTGAATATACAAATCTGTATTTCATCACAAACGCAGAATGCTTATTTTGACAACTGCTATATTTTGCAAAAATAGTTATATTCTTAATGCAACAAACTTCCCCTAAAATAAGATCCGGAGTTTAAAAATGTCCTGGGAATTATCGCTGCAAGTTAGATTTTAAACTGAATTATCATTTTTCTCTTACAAATATTGCCTACACAGATAGCCTCTTCCTTTGTAATAGGAAAAGATTGGTTAGCTAGAGAGTAACAAAATCTTCTCAATGGGAGTCTATTAATTTCAATGACTACATTCATTACCACAATATTAGTTGAAATTGGAACCCAAGCATCCTAAAGACAACTAATTAATTAAGCAATAAGACGTGGCAACCTGTGAAAAAGTGCTGCTAAAGACATCCCCGGGGTTTACACAAGACCCAAGAAGAAAAGAACGGCTCTAGCTCCCCTCCGGAGAAACTAATCAACAACCATGCCTTGGTCAGCCCCGGTCGCTGTAGCAAAACACCAGAGTGAGTGGCTGATAAACAACAGAAATTTATTTCTCACAGTTCTGGAGGTTGGGAAGTCCACCACCAACACACTGGCAGATTGGGAGACAGGTGAGAACCTGCTTCTGGGTTCACAGATGACTGTGTCTTTTGGCTGGGCCCTCACCTGATGGGAGGGGAGAGGGGACTCTCCGAGGCCTCTTTTGCAAGGGCACGAATCCCATTCACGAGGGTGGCAACCTCCTGACCTAATCAACCCCCAAAGGCCCCACTTCCAAGTGGCATCACATTGGGGATTAGGTGTCAACATAGGAGTTTTGGGGGAAACCAATATTCAGTCTCCAGCTAATACTATACTACACAATTGGAATAATATTACAATATAAGACGGACGTTCAAATACTTACTTTTATAGGATCAGACACATTCTGACATTTAGCAGGTCAGTCATATTATCATCTTCAGACACTGTCTATTCTTTTCACGAGCTGAGCTCACGAGCTGAGCTTACAATCTGCATGCACTTAACCCAGAAAAGTTAATGTGAAGTAATGTAAATTTACACTTAATTTTTGAAGTTTCAGAAAAAAAGTCATACAGGCATGAGATATAAATGTAAAAGTACCATGTTTTAATAATATAATTCAATAGTAAGTTCCTTAACACAAGTTAAATGCTTAGGGTGCTATAGGACAGCTGAACCCTAAAAACAACTGTTTGGTGGTTAGTGGTGTTAGCTGTAAATCGTCAGCTAGATGAACACCTTAAGCCCTGTTCCTCTACGTCTTGCCCTCTTCTTACAGGTCTCAGCATGTAAAAACAATTCTAGATCTCCAACCTGGTCCCTGATATCTGAAAAAGCAGCCCAAAGGTTGACAATGTTTGAAGAAGTAATGCAAGAGAAAAGTGGGATGAAAAGTCGCCTGATGATAACATTTAATAATGTGGTAAGTATAAAAACAGCTTTTATTTTGAAGATTTTATTTATTTATTTAGAGAGAGAGGGGAAGGAGGGAGAAAGAGAGGGAGACGAACATCAGTGTGCAGGAGACACACTGATTGGTTGGCTCCCACACACACCCCAACTGGGGACCAAACCCACAACCCAAGCATGGGTCCTGACTGGGAATCGAACCAGCAACCCTGTAGCTCACAGGCCAGTGTTCAATCCACTGAGTCACACCAGCAAGGGCTAGTTTCTATTATAAAAATAATTTTAATTCCAAATGTACTTCTAGAATTAAAATGATTTCTATGTAAATATTTTATTAAAACTATATTAACAAGATTAGAGATCGCTTAGTTCTACCACATTAAATATTAATAAATTCTTCATTTAGAGAATAAAACATACTTTTAAAATGGTAAAAATTATAAA
>VMDR010011242.1:0-28953 GCA_007922815.1 Macrotus californicus | reverse complement strand
CTCGAAGTCATGATTTTGCTGAAAAGAATGGACTTCAGAAATATGAATATGTCTTACATCCAAGAACTACAGGCTTTACTTTTGTAGTAGACCGTTTAAGGGAAGGTGAGTGCCCATCTCAAAGTCTACGTTTTTATAGAAGTGGCAAAAATTGCCAAACTTTACATGTGTGTATATATTCCTTTGGAACTTACAAAGCATTTTTTTGTATTTTGTCTCAAGAAATGAGAGCCTATTTTTTTGTACTAGGTTGACCCCATGCACTAAAATGGTCTATTATATATTCTTTAGAAATAGAAAAGATATCTTTATAAAAACAACACTTTCTCCCCTTTTTTGCAATAGACAAAATGATGTATACAGTTAAACTATCATCCCATTTTTAGATGCTTCTCAGAGCAGCAAAATTGTCCTGGAAGTATCTCATTACTTCTACTGTAGTTCTTTGTAGCTTAAAGATAGTTTTACATTTATTATTCTAGTCACTTCAACAAATGATTCTGGTTGAGAGGAAGGCAGTAGTGCTACCTTCATCTTGTAGTTAAATAGAACTGGCACCTGGGGCGGTCAGTGAATTTTTGTAGGTCAGGGATAGAACCTCATTCTCCTTGCTAGTTTGTGTCTCGTGCTGCCAACTGCCTCACACTTACCTCTTCCAGAGCCTTGTCTGTTGAAGAGCCTATGGGGACAAGGTGATTCCATGGATGATATCACACTCAATACCCATTGAAATGTTTATGTCTTGATGTTTTTATGTAAAAAGCCAGTTTTACATTTTATTATAGCTGCAGATTTATATATGTATGTGTTCATACACACATGTATGTACAAATAAATAGCACATACATTAATATATTTGAAGAGGGAACATGCTGAAGTGTTACTAATTTTACAAGAGTAATTCAAAGCCCAGAGTCACCTAGCAGAAGAATAATCTGGTGACATCTGTGGTGAATTATCACCTTCATCTGGTAAATGCTTCTTTGTCACAAAACTGCTCATTCCTAACATTAAAGGCCTGGAAACATTATGTAAGCACAAAGTTCTTTCTTCTTTCCCTAAATGGTGTTACTGTCTCATTAGGGTTAATGTGCTTTAAGATACTAAGTACAATATAACCTCAGTTAATGAACCTTGCCAAGATGAGGCATCTTTATAACTAAGTACCCATGATTTTAGAGAAATATACAGTCAGTCCAAAATTACATTACAAACTGAAAATGTTGTCCCTGTCTGTGTGGCTTGCTTTTGGAATCCTGTGTTTACGATGAATACGAGATGGACTGGGCGGTTTGCATTGTGTATGAAGAGTGAGTGCCCATCCACCCGCGGAAGTGCACGGCGAGGGCAGTGGTCTGTGCCCACGACGGGCATGGGAGGCGCAAAGACATCAAAGCAGCGAGGCTCCTTATTTTTCCCTGTGGCACTCTTACTGTGGCTCCCATTCAGAATTACTCTTTTTGTTTGACAATATGTTTTTTTTATTTCCTCACATAATCTAATACTTTATAGTATTTCATGATTTTATTAAAGGTATTTCTGACATCAGGGAACACATTCCTCTACTGGATTTCTCTGTTAACACAAGTATGCTGTTGGAACACATCTTTTGCTAATAAAAATCTTTCTAAATGTAGGCAGGATAATTGAGAGATCACTTTATAGTGGATAAGGATATATCTGTAGTTCTGAAATCTGAAAAATATTTTAGTAGCAAACTGATTTGTAGCTTTGGAGAATGTGTATTACTTAGTCATCACTCAGAGTACTGGTCAGCAACCACAGTATGCGATTTTTCCTGCCAGAACTGGCAACTGATACCCGCCTCCCCCCCTGCCCCCCCCCCCGCCTTTTATCAGTAAAAAGAGAAACACAGACGATTCTGTTTGCTTTGGTTAGAAAAGTATAATGGGGCCTCTATACTGTAATAGATGTAAGACACATGATGATGCCAATTATTATAGGAATAGCAGTTAATGTTTATTATTTGCTAAATACCGGGCATCATGCTAAGTGTTCTGTCAGTCCTCACAACAACCCTGCATGGTAGTTCCTAGTATTAATATTTAGCTTGTAGAGCAAAACCAAAGCAGAAAGGGAGGTGAAGAAGCTTGTCGGAGTTATTGGAATACGATTTGTCTGACTGAATAGCCATGCTCCTTTTACTGTAACTTGGTGCCTTTTGTATCTATAGTATGATTTTAGTTAATAAAGTACCTTTGTGATAATAGTGATCTGGATAGTTTTCTTCAGGAAAGATTTTTTTAAAAGAAAAAAAGATGGTGATCACAAGGGAAGTGGTTCTGAAGCTGCCTGAGATGCTGAGGGGAGCAGACGCAGCCCAAGGAGGTGACAGGTGGAGAGTGGAGGGCCGCTCTGGGTGGGATTTGGGGGCAGGGGTGATATCAAGTGAACAGGAAGAACAAATTTCATCAAGAATCAGGGGTGAAGAGTATCTTGGAGGTCATCTGGGCCAGAGTATCCTTTCAGAAAAGGAATCTGACTCAGAAAGGGCCCAGCACAACTCCTGATCTTTAGGCCCCTGAGACTTGCTTTTGATAATCAGTGTGAAATAGAATGATAACATCTGAAACCTATAATTTTACTAACCAGTGTCACCCCAATAAATTCAATAAACACTTTTTTAAACAGAAGAAAAGAAGCTTGCTGTTAAAACAAATGACTATTAGAAATAAATATACTTAATGGAATACTAGAGACCACATTACTAAAACCAATGATCATTAAATAACATTTTTACTGCCCACACATGTAACTGAATTTAGTGGTGCTGACATCAAATAGAGTGAATGGGAAAATGAGAAATTTATGACATCAAGAAGTTAAGGATAAAGGTCTTACTTGGAAGGATTGAACAAGAAAAAAAATGCAAAACAAGGAAAGTAGTTTCTGGCCCTCTATTTAGAATATATTTTATTGAGGTGAAGAACATTTGGAAAATACATACTTATCCTGAAATATAAAACCCTTTATAACTTTATATAAATACGTCATTCTTGGAACAATAACTGCAAAGAGTATATGCCCCACCCCAAACGAGTACCTTGATTTCCACCATCAGTATACTTGCTTTATACTCTTACTAGATTATAGCCATCCTAAGGTTATGGACTGCCCTGCGTGTAATAGAGACTCAGTATTAGTTGAGTTGAATATTATTTTCTTTTATCTGAAAAGACAAGCATGGTATCCTAGATCTATGTTCGTCATGGATGGTTTATTTCATATGTACCTCAGATCATAGGGCATTTCAATATGTGATCATATAATTTTTTCTCAGTAGTAGATTAACCCAAACCCAAAAGGAAGTTGCTAACTTAGAGAAAAGAGACTTTTGTATGAGAAAGTTTTTGTTGTTTATTATACATTTAATAATAAACTTTTAACTTATTGTACCAAAAATTAGTTATATTTATCTCACCTCTGGTGCTTCAAAATTTTTAGCAGCAATAGCTTTGTTCTTCCTTCATTTTATAGAAATAATGGTCCAACCATTATTTGGTTCTGCTGTTTTGTAAGCCAATTAACTGTAACCGTTCAGTAATCACTTTCACCATGCGGCGGCACAAGTGTGCCCATTTCAGACAACTTGAAATTAGGCTCAGGTAGTTGGGGGTAAGGATAAAACACATCACATGTGTTTGAAGGTATGTCTTGTTTAGGATTGACCTTGCCCTCAAGGACTTTACCATCTTCATGGATTGATGATGATAAACATGGAAAAAAATCTGAAGAATAATATAAGACAATGTAATTACGCACCAACATATGGTATGTAACATACAAATGTGATG
Source organism: Macrotus californicus (assembly GCA_007922815.1). Taxonomy (NCBI): domain Eukaryota; kingdom Metazoa; phylum Chordata; class Mammalia; order Chiroptera; family Phyllostomidae; genus Macrotus; species Macrotus californicus. Next base: position 25,138 of record VMDR010011242.1, on the reverse strand, counting down.
CTGAATAAGTACAGGAGGGTTCAATAAAGGGAGATCAAATAGTGTTGAACTGCTCAGGTAAGGCTTTCTCAAGTTGAATTTTCTTTAGACCTTAGAGTCTCTATGTGACTGGATAGGCAGAAGAAAGAGCATGGCTGAGGGCAGAAAAAGAAGACTTTAAGAAAGGGCACAGAATGTGGGCCAGCGCGGAGCTGAGCAGTCAGCGGGTCAGAACCGACCTCACTGAGCTGAAGGCTTGTGGTCTAGAGCAACATACGATATTTAGGAAGGTTGTGTGGAGCCATTACTGTTGAAAAACTTAGTTCCTGCCCCCAAATAGTCATGTTTTTAGTTTATCCATTTCCGGATCAAGTCACTCAAGCAAATTAGCTCATGTGTTAAGACTCTAAAACATCATATGCATCTATTTATGGGCTTGGGTTTGAAATAAATAAAATGTTTTTGAATTTAAGATAGAACAATCCATATTTCAATCCATATTTAGATCATATGCCTAAATTCTAAGTATGAAGGAATGAAGGATACTGTCTTTCTACTAATCTAGGTGATAGAGGGTTAACCACTAAAGAAAAAATAGATTCTCGCTAGGTAATTTGGGTCAGCACATCTGATAAAAATTCTTTAGTCTATGTCAAGGGAGAGAGGATTGCTGACTTAACACCCAGATTACAGACGCAGTGTCTGATTGTACTGTCTTTGGCTCCCTCATTGTGCTCGACAGTGGTTCTCATCTGCTCTGAAAAAGCTGGCCGGTACTTAAGAAGGAAACGCAGGGTGCTGATGATGGACAGCTCAGTCTCTAGCAGCATGGTTAGACCATTTAATTTCTTGAACTTTTTGCTTTGTATACAGGTGCCTACTGATAACTCAGTCTATCTCCTGCCTATAGTGGCTGTATATAGTGGGAAGTGAAGATGGCCAGCAGCCACCACTCTGTGGCTCACATGGCACTTATCTCAGCTGGTGAGCGTCCCCCAGGACTGCATTTCAGCGATCCTCTGTAACAGCCAGCTTGTTCTAGGAGGCCAGGCCAGAAGGCAGACAAACTATTGAATTATTGGGTGCACTAAATGCCATGTACTCTGACCTTTTCATGGGACTTTTTATTGCTAGAAACTATTTATGAAATAGGGTAAGACCTTTCCTTTATGTTAAAAAATGTAATTGTACAGTAGATCTTTGACATTTACTAGAATATTTTGAATATTTTCTGAGACCTTTCACATTTCCCCAAATTTGCAGATGTATCTGTAGCATGGCGGTTGAGGCCATTCTACAAAGAGTGAAGCTTTTCTGTTTCTGGTGATGAGCAGAATACAACGAAGCCTAAATGAGATTTGGATGCTGATTAGTGGGAAAGCATACAGGTCGACTAAGTGACTCGGTCCTCTGCAGCGTGAAGCAGAAATGATTCAAATATGCTTCAGCAAGATTATGCATGACCACATGTCAAAGACCTTTGGAGTCACTCGCACTGAATGTTTGAATGCTGTGGTACTATTCTGGACCATAAATGGCGTTTGCATTGTTTTATTGTTCATTTTAGTTCATTCTCCACTCCCCTTCTCTCATAGCAAAAAAGTCTGAGATACTCAGGACAGATCTTGTCACCGTGTTTAATTTAAAAAGTCATGACAGCCTTAAGGAAAAGTGACAAGAGCCCTATATCTGTACACAAACCAGCCATCTAACATTTGCCAAGTTGTTCCATGTACTAGGCACTGGGTTGTTCGCGTCTTTCTGTCCCCTGCCCATGCAGTAGACTACCCAGGAAACTCAAAAACACCGATACTCAGGACCAGTCTCAGACCTGCTGAATCACATTTGGGTGGCGGGGTCCTGGGCTCACAGTCACCCCAATAGCCACTTCCACACGGATCACCTAGTTCTCGTAACTATGCTAGGTGGTAATTTGCGCTGTGCTATACCCAAGGAGACTGACTCACTTCAGCAACTTGCCCAGGGTCTCATGGCTGCTAAGTAGAGGCATCGTGCCTTACACCCAGGTGTCTTGGATGCCAAAGCCCATAGGATTTCACGCTCTGTATTAAGTTAACAGGTTTTCTATCTCAAATGCTACAGGAATGTCATCTTTGTAGGGCTTTTCTCTCTCTGCAAGATTTCTCCCTGGTATCCTTGGCTGTACTGTGCATTTTGTTTAAATGGAAAATTACATCAAGGATATCCTTTTGTAAACATTTCTTTTACTTTTCTGGATCCTGTATAGTCCAGCTTCTCCATTTCTCTGATCCTTAAAGTAAAACAAAATCTAAGAAAAACAAATGTGATGCTCAAACTGTCCTTTCAAATTTGGGTTCTGACAATTTGATTTTCTTATACGAGTTCACTTCCTACAAAAAAAGGGATATTTAATTTTTATTATAAAAACAACAAACATACTTATTGTGAAAAAAATTGGAAAGTTAATTACGGAGAAGAAAAAGACATTTATAGCCTTGTCAGTCACTTCTCAGAAAAATCCAGTGCCTGCCTTTCACATATAGTCTTCCTGTGTTTTTCCACGTTTTTATACAGATCAGACAAAATTAGGGTCAGATTGTATGTTTTGTTCTGTAAAGTTTTCCATGGTTTACTAGAAGGTACACATGTTCTCACTCACACCACTTCATAAGTACGATGTTAATGTGCTCATAGTAGGCTGTCAGATAGAGAGACCGCTGTTTACTTAACTCATCCTCTGTTGTTCAAAATTAAAGTTATTTCCAGTTTTGCACCCTTATAAGTAATCCCGAAGTATGCCCGAATCTCTGTAATTGTCTCCTTAGGATATATTTCCGGGCCTAACTACTGAGTCAAAGGGCACACTTTGTCAGTCTTAGGCTCTGCCCCACTTCATTTGGTCACCCAACTCTACTGACACTGCCTTGGACGCGCCTCTTAGAGACTTCCCACCTTCCAGATTGCCACAGCGGCCCCGTGGGTAGGACCTCATTGCTTTTACTCTTCCCGGCTTTCTGCCTGGACGGCCTCTGCTTCCCCCGTGGCTAATGCGTAGTGCACACAGTTGTCTGTCTTCGTGAAGCACCACCCTCATGTTGTCTGGCTTGCTGCAGTGCCAAGACACAGCCCATTCTCATGAGCAGCAGAAGATTGAGGAAACAATTATATGCAATGTCATAAGAGGTCTGAATAGCAAGTAACTTGAGGACATAAAGAAAGGGAAGTTCATCTTTGCCTAAATTGACACTGAAGAGGTAGCATATAAGCAGAAAATTAAAGAATAATTAGGTATTTACCAGGGAGGAAAGGCATTTAAATGTTTGCATTACTTCCATATTCCTTGGTCGGGACTTTCTATAATAGTGGTTCCTGTCTGCTGTTTAAGTTTTACCACTCAGAGCCCGCCTTTGGGCAGCGGGAGCCAGCCCATTTGAATTAATTGACTGTTCCTGGCGCCTTATGCTTTCTGAATTTTGCCTCTGGTTGTGTCTATAGAGTCCAAAACCTGCAATGCTTTGATGTTTTCTTTAAACTGCAAATGTTTTCTTTTCATGATCTTCTAAGAGGTCACTCCTGCTTCCCCCAGCTGGCAGTCATGTGGACTGAAGATCTTGTTCTTCTCTAATAGGCCTTAGCAGAATAGACCTTATATTAATAGCTGTTCTAATACATGTTGTGTTTTACCTTCCTGATAGGACAGCAATGGCCATGTTGCCTAGACCATGAAAGGCAAGGGTTTTATTTCTAAATCCAGTGAATACCTGTCCATCCCTGTCTTATTTTCCTCTTAGCAACATTTGTCACTGTTGCTTCTTTTTGAAATATACTCTCCCTTTAGCTTCTCATTTTTTCTCCTACTTCTCTGGTCACTTCTCAAGACTCCTGCAGGTTCTTTATATCTGTCTGTCTCTTAGACATCTGGGTCCCTCCAAAGGCTCTCCTGGGTTCCTTTGTTCCCTTACTCCACGCCTTCCCCCTGAGCCATGTCATTCCTGTTGGTGGCTTAAACGACCATCCACCTACTTGTGACTTCGAAGTTTAAATCCTCAGTCCAAAGCCCTTGCTTAGTTTGGAGCCATAAATGTGGCCGTTGCCACTTGGAGGTTCTGTAGGTACCTCAACTTCAGTATATTCAAAATTGAACTTATCAGTCTGCCTTTTGCTTCTATAATCCCTACACCATGAAATGGTGGTGGTGGTGGTGGTGGTGGTGGTGGTGGTGGTGGTGGTGGTGGTGGTGGTGGTGGTAATGGTGATATTGAGTGTTCATTTACTGGTATTGTTCTAAGAGGTTCACATGAATTAGTTTACTTAATTCTTGGAGGAGGTATTATCATCATCTCCATTGTATACAGGAGAAAACTGAGGTACGGAGAATTTAACTAATAGTCCAAGATTTCCACCTCTTATTTATTTTTTAAAGATTTTTATTTATTTTTAGAGAGAGGAGGAAAGGAAGGAGAGAAACATCAATGTGTGGTTACTTCTTGCACACCCCCAGCTGGGGACCTGGCCTGCAACCCAGGCATGTGCTCTGACTGGGAATTGAACCAGCAACCCTTTGGTTCTCAGGCGGGCACTCAATCCACTGAGCCACACCAGCCAGGGCAAGATTCCCACCTTTTAAATGGCGGAACTGGGAGTCTGGTTTTAGAGCCTTTGTCTTAACTATTATGTTCTGTTAATGTATCATTAACTCATTTGCTCCAGCCGTACACCTGGGAGAGTCATTCTTGCCTCACCCTCTGCCTTCCTCACATACACTGAAGTCCCGACCAAGGCCTCTGATGGATGGTCTCTTCAAAATCTCTCAAATTATTCGTTTTCTTTTTATTCTCACTATCAGCATATCTCCCTTGAATTCTCATACAGCTGCTCAGCTGGTCTTCCTAGTTCTGGTCTCTTCTTAACCAGCACTTTCTGTACATTGTAGCTGGAACGTCAGGCTTTTTTCTAAACGAGGTTGGCAGCACACTAAGGTACATACTTAGGCTCTGGAGTCAAAAGACCTGAGTTAGAAGTCTGGCTTCCCCAAGATTAGCAGGGTGACTGGTCAGATTACTTTCCATCAGTAAACCTCCGTTTTATCACCTATAAAAGGAATAATAATGGTGCTCACTTCACATGATTTTGTAGGACCCTTGTGAGGACTCATTGCAGTCATATCCGTAAAGCATTCAGCACAGTCCTGGAAAATAGCAGGTACCCAGTAAATGTTTCAGTGCAAATCTGATTGGGTCAGCTGCCGGCTGACCTCTTCCTGAGTTGCACAGTGCTCAGGACTAAATCCACTTTCCTTAACACGGTTCACCTGGTCCTCGCTTTCCTCCCTGGCCTTATCGCCCACCTCCTTACTTGCACCCTTTGTCCTAGCCTGACTGAACTGCGGTCCTTGCCCAGAGGGCACAGTGCTCCGAGCCTTCTCCAGCGGAGCACAGCTCCTCACTCTCAGACTTGCAGCTCAGGAGGCAGTTCATTCGGGAAGCCTGCCCAGCTATCTTAGACCTCCATGTTCCTGTGTGAATGCGTCTCCCACTACACTTGCCCTGTATAAATGTTTTTCCTACGGTGTTATCACTTGTTTAATTGTTTGTTTTGTTCATTCTCAGTTTCCAGAGTATCAAATCTGTCCCATTGACAGGTTTTATCCCCAGCCTGGCATACACAGGCCTGGCATATAATAAATACCTTTTAATTTTTTTGAACCAATCAGCCATTTGGTTGATGCAATTTTATATCCTGCTATGTCCCAATAAAGATGGAAAGTTCGAATAAAGATTTAAACATAAATATGTATGCTACAATAACAGCAGCACCATAACATAAGAAAGTTAGGTAAAATAAGGGTGTGGGGTTAGTACATAAAATATGGAAGGTTAGTGTATATGTTATAAGGTTAATATGCATATGCTACCGGGTTCTATATCCTATAAAATATGGGTCCAGAAATTGGCCCTGAGCTTTTTGGCACCTTCGGTAGAGGGAAACTGAATGGTATCTTTTACAGGGTCCATAAAATTAAAGCAAACCACATGCTAGAAAGAGCGTGACTATTCCTGAAGGACAGGAGAGAAAGATCTCGCACAGTTCCTCGCACTGCACTGTCATGACCGGTGTCCCCCCAGCGTCTTCATGTTGTGTGTTCCATGTAGCCCCAGAGTTCCTGTCCATGTTGGCTAATGGCAGAATGAGCAAAAGCAAGCAGTTCAATGAAAGCAGCCTCGTAAGAAGTCAAAACATTGGACTGCATATGGATTTAAATAGCTCAGTTCTATAGGTAGTGGAGAGACTACATGGGTGAGAATTGATTACTCTCCCTACAGGATATTTGTATCACAAGTTAAGTGCCAGTGACTTTACTGTAGGTGGGGCTGGGAGCAGGATTCCTTTAGGTGAGTTGAAGAGCCTGGTGAGATTTCACACACGAGTTGAAGGCCCCTCACCTCTGACTGAGGCTGACCAGTGTGATCCTCAGAAAATGACTGGGGTGGACATGCCTTTGTGTGCCTTCCGGTGCTTAACAGATTGGGCCTTGCACACAGCAGACCATTGCCCCACCTCAGTCCCTGTCTGTGTGGCCCTTCTGGTCTTGTTTCTTGCAGTGACTCCACACCCTTTCTTTATTCCACTAGGAGGATATACTTTCTTATGCTATTTCTTTTTAGAAGCTGTTCCCTCTTGGTCCTTCCAGACAGTTCCATGGCTTTTCCTCTTAAAACAGCCTCCTGCCCTCTCCGGGTTACTGGGTTTCCTTCTTTCTCACGTTATGCCTTTGTCTCAGTCACTTCTTTCACATACTTTTATAATCACTGATTTTAGGGTGGATACTGTGTCTTGTTTGTTTTTGTATCTGGGGCTGTAGTACAGTGTCATGAATATTCTGTTACTCAGTACTCTGCGTAGGTCTGCACACATTTTGTAGATGATCTATTCTCAGCATCCCACATCTCACATATATGTGCATATTGATTAGTAATGCCCCCATCACCTTCAGCCTGGACATCAGACACTTGGCAGATGTAACTCACTCGGACCCCATTCTCTCACAGAGGTTAGACTTACGGCAGTGCTAGAGCCGCGTGAGGCAGGTGCTCACGTGATAAAAAGTGGTGTCTTCAGAAAGCCTCCTCTTTTTTGTTGACTACTGAAGGACCAAAGCTGATTTTCTGTTTGTGTGTGTTTTAGATCATCTGTACGATTAAAAGAGACATACAGAAGCATGGTATTTGTAACTTAAATGAACAGGATCTTGTCATTTGACCATGGAAAACTCAATGTGGAATTGTGGTGCTTAAATGGTTCCCCAGGTCACTAATATTTCTACTCAGTGAGTTTTCAGTTCTAAGATGGTGCTAATGAGGCAGTCGCCGCAGCCTGTGCCCGTCTGGACCACTTCGGTGGGAGGAAGACCTTTTCCTGGAGCTGTCCACTACTTTTCTAACATCAGCCAGCTAGAGTCAGTGCCCGCGAGTGTGCAAGGGGGCCTGGGTGATGGCGGGCGCATGTCTTATGGCACCATTAATAAGACATTCTCAAGATATACCCACTTCTACTGGTTAGATTATCCTTTTTATAGATGAGTAGAATATATGCACATGTATTTTACTCATTTGAGAAGTCATCTGTGCTTAAAAATTGGTGTTCTGTTATGTTTATATATTTTGTGAGTAAATGCTGAAAAATGTTCATAACTGACAGAAAATATGTTTATTTTAAAATCTCAGAATTGTGGAAGAAGCTTTGTAAGTAAAATGTGTGGAATTGCTTTGGAGTGATAGCTGTCCATAGATTGTATACTGACTAGGAAGGATATTGTTACATACATTAGCGTGTCCCATCAGTTTCCCTCTGAAGACAAAGGTGACAGAGGAGACAGCAGAGGGTGTCAGTGGCGCCGCCAGCACGGTGCTGACTCACTGTGCGGCAGTCCTGCGCCACGTCTCTGTGCCCTTGTCATACTGCTTTGAAGCAAAATACAGTCGCTTCTGTGTATGTGCAAAATGTGTGTAACAATATACTCCAGCTTCCTGTTCACATGAAAATCAAAATGTATTCTCACTGGAGTTGAGATGCTGGCCTGAATCTAAACCTGGTGGATCCTCGAATACAGATATTCATCTTAACAGGAACGTGTGCTTGCCTTTGGGTTTTATCTAGTACACAATGTTGTTGTGGGTATGCTCTGTTTCTTTTTTGGGTTTGTCCAAAAAAGTGTTACCTTGTTTCTCCTTTATTCTGGGCATGTGTCCATTTCATTATTTATAAAAGTTGTGCCTTTTCTCTTTTGGAATACCTTTTCTGTATTTTTTCCAGTTGCTAGGCCCTTTTCTCATTAAAAAGAATAAATTGATGTTTGTTTTGTGTATCGCAAGGGTATTGTCAAAGCAATGCTGCCCTTGCTGGTGTGTGTGTGTGTGTGTGTGTGTGTGTGTGTGTGCGTGCATGCAAACCAAGTTCATGTGCCTTTACTTTTTAAAAATATATTCTGATCAAAAGTCAGTCCCACAAGAACATGAAACTAAGTACAGAAATTGTTTACTCCTTAATGTTGAAAATTGTTTGAACAGCTTTCTAAAATGAATTTCCTTCATTTTGTTCTGCATAATTATATTTTACATATATTACGTAATAAAACCATTATATGATTATGTGTATATATAACATTATTATATGTGTGTTATAACATAGGTGCCCTACTCTTACCCTCTGATTGCTGACAGCACCCAGACTCACTTTGTCGTGGAGTCTGGGCCGAGCAAAACAGGCCCGGGCACAGTCACCATAGGCTAGCTGCTCGGTGCTGCAGGAAGCACAAGGTGTTACACGACAGTGTGTTAGTGACTTTCCAATTCACCCGCTTTCTCCTAGTGAAGTCATGTAGGAGAAGAAGGCATACGTGTCTCCAGTGACTTCCGTTCCCTGCCCCCACAGTATCACATTGGCCCACGTATAACAAATTCCAAGTACTCTCCTGCTGGGTAAGATTATTGACTTGGAGAAGCTGTCAGAGCATGCACAAACACAGAACATGCCTATTTTAGTGTGTTTATTTCGTGACAGTTCTAACTTACGCAGATACTTCTCATTGTGGCTCAGTCATCTTTTGCATAGGGAATAAAAATGGAAAGAGAAATTGAAGTAATATAACCATGAACTTCCATTTGTTCTTCAATCTTTGTTGTGTCAAGTACCTTTTCCACTGAGAGTCTCGTGTGAAGGTGACGAGCTAACAGTAATCCACGGTGTGCTGGACTCTTTTCTTTGTAATCGCTGAAGAATTCTTTTCAAGGGATTTTCAATTCTTTGAAAGCAGTTGCTGTCTTAAATCTGACGAGCGTCGTGTTTGTGCTCTTTGTCTTTTTTAATCTCTGTTGTTTGTGTTACATTGTTACTGTGTTACATCGTATTATTGTTTGTGGGGACTAAAGTGCTTTTCTAACAAATACTTGAGTGCCGGTCAGTATACATAGCTGTCTTGTGGTTCCTTTGTATTATATGTAACATTTTAAAAGACTACAGAACACGGGGGTTTTAGACTTTTAAACAACCAGCCTTTAATAGTGGAAGGGCGCCACACAATTTTTTAGATGTTAAATGTGAGAAATTTGTCTCGAGCCTTGTCTGCTGTACCAGCAGGTTAATAGCTGCATCCTTTGAAGTGATAGAGTTTATCTGTCAGAACTCGCCATTCTTTGCATTAATTCTGTGTTGTGTAAATGTGGTCTGAAAGTACTTGGGGGTTCCACGTAGAAACTTTGACAGAACTTTCGAGACTGTTTTACAACAGTTTAAAAGTCCTGTATTCATAGTTTATGTATGGTTTCCATCCTTCCTGCTCCCTCACAGATTTGAAATGCCTTTAGCGGAAGATAAAGTAAGGAGAGCATGGCTCACAGTGTCAAAGTCAGGTAGTAGAATGTGTGTGTAGGGCTCCTACCCAAGCTAAGAAAAGCTGCCGTAGTTATCCACGAACCTTAGCAGTGACCTCTTAGAGGTCAAGGTCTCCCTACATCTTACTCATTGCGTTAAGTTCCTGGTGATATACACTGGTAATGGGCTCAGTTATAGCAGAAGAGGAAGTGAGAGTGCCTTTCTGAGGCACAGTTACCACTGCTCTGGGGCAGCATATCTGACTGAGCGCGCTTAACAGGCATTGCTCACATCTGGGCAACAAACTTCCGATTTCTGCAGACTGCTCTTAGATGTCATTCTTGCAAAAAATCTACCACTTGGCCCTGATATGCTTCCACTCGGGAGAGGAACTTGACACTATTGGTTTGAATACATGGAAAGTAAAGGAAGTCCTCACTTAACATTGTCACTAGATTCTTGGAAGTGCGGCAGAACGATATATAACAAAGCAATTTTACCATAGGATAATTGATACAAACACGGCTTGAGTTCCCCTAGGCTCTTCCCGATGTCCTAGTGAAACAACAAGCAAAGTGACATCATTTGAGGACCTGCTGTACTCTGAACATTCTTTTCTGGGTCCCAGACTGACTTTCATCTAGAACCGAATTTTAGCAGCCACAGTAGGTTCAGAATATAAACCCAAACAGAGTGTTCACATAGTTGACCAGCTAGTTTTTGTTAAAGAAAGTGTTAATAAATAACCTTTCTGGTCAGTAAAACGTCATTAATGTGTTGGTCCCAAAATTGGTTTCTTTAGTAATTCATGTAGACTGTACTACTACTTATTTACCAAGTCAGTTAAGATGAAGGCTTACATTTCAGTACAGATGCTCCTCGACTTCTGAGGGCTGTGTCCTGATCAACCCACTGTAAGCTGGAAGTGCTGTACATTGAAAACGTGGTTGATACGCTTAACCTGCCGAACGTGAGAGTCTAGCCTGCCATAAATGTACCCAGAACACTTAGATTAGCCAGTAGCTGGGCAAAATCACCTACCACAAAGCCTGTTTTAAGTGTTGAATGTCCTGTGTAATTCATTATGTGCATCGCTTCTGCACTGTTGTAAAGTCATAAAGTTGTGTGTCGAACCACTGCAGGGATGGACATTGGTAAGAACGGAAATTAGGAAAGCCTGGAGAGGAGACACACTGACTTCTGTTTAGACTTCACCGATGAACAGAGTTTACACAGAGGGGAACAAGGCCTGTCCTATACCTACTATGATTAAAATTGTGCCTAGTGAAGGTGTTTATATTAGAAAATTGTAAAGAAAATGTCACTTTTATAAATGCATATAATCTGCATCTTAGGTGAGGTCTTTGTTTTGTGGTTAATGCTCTGCAGTCAAGGCGTGCTGGAGACAGCATCAGAATGCAAATTTACGAAGAGCCCAGCACCACGCCCACATTGATCAGGTACCACAGAAACAGTGTGCAAGCGCGAGGGGGGGAAGGGCTGTAGTGGGCAGCAGAATACGGGGGAGCGTGTGGGGAACTGAACCTTGAATTAGACCTTGAGGAATAGGAGGGTTTGATTTGGTAAAAAAAGAAAAAATTGGATGAGTACAGTCAGTGTTGGAGACCCACCAGTGCAGACCAGCCTGGTTGGGGCCGAGTCCATCTTTCTCCGTGGTGGGACCGACGGGTAAAGGGGCACCTCTGTGGTGGTTGTGAAGGTGGTGGTCATGAGTTTATAAGTACTCTAGGACTGGTGAGTGAATTGTTCCCTTCTCAGAGTTCCGAGACAGTGGATTATCTTCCTAAGCGACTTACTACTTTGTTCTCAGATAAAATAAGTTCTTTTGGCTTTATCATCATCACAGTCACCCAAAATAGTCTTCTTTTGAGATTTCTGCATTAATTATGTTCAGGTCAAAGGAAGACAGTGGAATAATTGCATCTCATGTTTTTTTATCTTAATCCACATGTGAGGTATTTACAGATGGTAAAATGGCATATAGTAGGAAAAGTATGATTCATCCTAATTACAAAGCTTTTTCCTAGGAAGGAGCCCTTGGAAAAATGTCTTATTTCTGTTTTTAAAAATGGCTTTGAGACTTAAAAAAATTTTTACTTTTCCTTGTATGGCTGTAAATGGTCATAATTTTATATTTGCACATTTTGATTTGATGTGAATTAATCTCTTTCAGCAGTATGGGCCTCTTTGCAAAGTCAGATACTCATGGGCTTTATAGACTCATTTACTAAAACATAGCGATGTATCTGAAATTCTAGGTGCCAGTAGAATCTTTGGGCATAAAGTCTGAGAAGAGTCAGTGGGTACAGCAACTGGGATGTATTTGTTGATCTTGCAGGGAATAGGTACACAGGAATGGGGGTGCCAGAAGCCAGATTTGAGTGGAGTGAAGACTGAGGCACTTTGAGGTAGGAAGTGGGGGTGGTTCCTGCAGGGAGTTAGCTGATAAAGGGCAGGGGGCGTTGGAGTGGTCACGGGGAGGGGGGGGGGAGCTGCCTCGGGGATGACTAGGAGAGGTGGGTATTTCTAAAGGCTGAGCAAATGCAGTGGTGGAAAAACTGAAAGTGAAATGGATTAATGATGGAGCAGTCTCAGAAATTAGGGACAGATAGAAACAAGGGCATTCCTCATTTTCGAAAGTAAGGCTGAAGAAATAAATTACGTATTTTGGTTGGGGAGGAGGTACGGGAGAAGGTGGGAGGTTCTTTGACTGGAAGACTGTGCTCTCTGTGAGATCAGAGGTTACGTAACCGGATGGTGATGGTGGGTGGGTGGAGGGGAGGTTGGTCCATGAGAGTTTGGAATAGTTGCTGTGGAAATGAGGAAAGGAAGCTGATGAAAACAAGCAAAAGCATTGCCGAGCTCTCTGACTCAGGCTCCAGGCCCAGACTGACTTCCCACCAGCTGTCAGCTCCATCCAGAGTGTGACTCACGTGACCCGCGCCGCCCCGCTCCTTTTCACCACTGACAACGCTCCTGCAACACCCGGTTCCTTCTGCCTGTGGCCAAATCTGCCTGGTCTCTTCTGCCCAGCTCGGGGGCATTGCTTCTCCATCTGCTCGGCTGGAAGAGCCGTCAGTGCCCCCTCCAGTCTTCCATAGCAATTGAACCCCTCTTAAGAGTCACATAATTTGCAAATAGATTTTATCTTCCTTCCTAAATTGTCATGAGGAATCATGGCTTTTTTAGTGTCTGTTTCTCTCTCTCTCTGCATGGGGCGGTGCGGCTATAATGTTCAACAAATACTGAACAAGTAAATTAGTGGACAAAGCAAATGCACTGCAACCAAATTGTGTGAGAGAACAGAAGGCCTCTATGGGAAGGTAAAGTTTGTCAGAACTTCTATCAGGTTAATCCACAGGCATCAATTTAAAAATACGATTTGGCATACATATTGAACATCCCTTTCACAATAGCCATGAATTATATTGTGTTTATAGATGGTCCCTGTAACTTGGAGGCTCACGTCTTTTAGTATTTGACATTTGTATTCTCCTGGGCATGAAGAGCTCACACTAAGCACAGCCTCTGTCGTGTCCAACTGTTTTCATTATGCAGCTTTTACGCTGGCTTTTCCAGTGGTGAAGATGCTGCCAGGAGCCCAAAGATTAGACTCCCTTTTAAATCCCTTTTTAGTTTCTTACTCAGTGACTCATTGTGCTGTGCTGAAGGAACTCCGTGTACCAACATGAGCATCTTGTGCTGCTGGCCCTACAGCGCTGGGTCAGGACAGGAGACTCACGATGAAAACAACAAAGAGGCAGCAATTACAGCAAACGACAACATCCGACCTAGCAAATGTGGCGGAGCGTGCCTGAGCATTCTTAGCTTGATGAGGCCTTCGTTCCCATTGTCTAAGAGCTCATAGCCTTTCCATAAATTGGAGATTGCTGTTCTCTTTGGTAAAGGTCATCCCCTTTTATGTCACTTCAGAATTTTTAATAATTCAGATGTGTGTGCTGCTGACCATGTTTCTGCCCGGAGAACCAGTTCATTTCATGTGTATTCTAATTATTTCTCTTGGTGTTTTTATCGAAAGTGTTGGCCCACACAAATTTAAGATGTAGCTAAGTTAGCCAACAGAAATAACTACCTATTCATTGGGTATTAATTAGGAGGACATTATTATGGCTTATGGCTTGGTTAAAAAAGAACTTAGTATTTAGATCTTAGTTTGCATTACAGAACTGTATTTGTGTTACTCATTTGAGGAGTTAAACCAGAAGTTTCTCTGGCTTCCATATACCTCTTTTGCCATTTGGGGTGCAGAGATACAGATAGCAGTCATAACTCAGATTCCATTTCTGTGAACTCCAAATCGTGGGCTTCCTTGTTTCACTGAAGTGCAGGTAGGCGTGGTTTTCTGCATCCTCACAACAGCAGCAGCCTGGTCCTGGACCGCCATCTCCCCGCCCCAGGGCTTGGAGAGCACACACTTTTCCTTGTGTCCGTGAGACCAATCCACCCACCTACACCCAGGGTATCCCGCCTCAACCCCAGCACAGGGTCTGGAAAGATGCTAAGGACAGATAAAACTCTTAATTCTAAGTGTGTCTGCTGAAATTGTTTAGAGTAGGACAGTGTATTCTCAGTGGGAGTGAGTAACATGCAGAGAAAAGAGGGGAAAGTCTTGCCACGCAAACTGCCATCATTTCTGGGGCAGTTTCTGCCTATGCTGTTAAATTTCCACTCATTGCCTTTTTCACATTCCTCTGGCTTGGCATGTATGTAAAATAATTTCATAGGGAAAAAAAGTCAAACCAAAACAGTGATAAAATCCTGAGTGGTTTTTCAAACAAAACCCCATGTATGTCGGGATATTTGAAATGGGCAAAAAGATAAAGGAAAGAGTAACTACTAGTTGTAGCCGTTTTCTCCAGGAGGCTTCCTGATGCTGTCAGCTCGAAGTAGTCCCTTCTTCCCCTAAACTCCGATGGCAGCGTAGCTTCTGTTAGGGCACCTCAGTCTGTGCCGTTGTTGCCTGCACAGACCCCGCTTCTCTACACAGCTAGCCTGTTGGCTCGCCTGCTCTTGCTTCTTCTCCAGCTCTCAATACATAGAGCCAAACGTAGCTTTGTCATAGTGAGTGTTGTTCTTGATCTTGAGTCTGCTTAGCCAGTTCATATAGAGGATGGTTTTAGTAATATTAAAGAGGACTTCTTGGTGATTTTCGTGAATTCATTCAAGATGTGTTTTGTAGGTATAGATGTCACAGCCTTTTTTTTTTTTTTAATCTTTGCCCCAGGACACTTCCTTCAGGGACAGGAAGGAAGAGAGAGGAACGTTGATGCGAGGGAGACGCATTGATTGGCTACCTCCCGTCTGAGAATCTAAGTGTCCCACACCTGCACTGAGGATGCAGCCTGAAATCTAGACATGTGCAGTTCCTGATGGCAATTGAACCTGTGGCCTTTTGGTTATGGGGTGGTGCTCCAACCAGCTAGCCACGCTGGCCAGGGCTAGATGCCACAGTCTTAAAGAAGGTTAACGAGGATCACTGCTTTTTATAGTTTACAGATCGACAGCATATGGCCATACAAACTCTGACAGTATTTTGGAAGGTTTTCTTGTACTTTTCTAGTTTACTGTCTGTAATTGGACAGTGACCTTTCCAAGTAGCAGAATTTGGTCATAGTTGCTGATGCAGCTTAGAAAAAAAAATCTTTCCATGATGATAATTAGTCTGACTTTTTTCTATTTTAGGGTCATTCGACCTCCGGAATGATTAGAATTCATTAGAACTGGCCATATTCTAGTCTCTCTTATAAAGGTCTTTTGACTTCAGTGGTGGCCTTTGCTTCTCAAGCACATCATGAAGCATCAGCGATCTTTCCAGCAATGTTATTTGTACCCACGAACTGGGGGGTTGGGAAATGAAGAGCCAGTTGCTCTCCTGACTAAGGAACCAACATCGCTATATTTATAAAATTCTAGGCTTCCTTAAAGGACATGAATAGCAGAGTGACTTTGTAATAGCCAAGTTACAACATTTATAGAAGAAATATGTGGTAAGATACGAAATAAGAAATAATCTCAGTCATTGGCATGGATCATTTTTCAAACAGCTGCCTCTCTGTTGACCATCCTATCTGTTTTATTGCTTTTATATTTTTTTAAAGATTTTATTTATTGGTTTTTAGAGAAGGGAAGGGAATGAGAAAGAGAGAGAGAAACATCAATATGTGGTTGCTTCTCACACACCTCCTACTGAGGACCTGGTCCACAGCACAGGCATGTGCTCTGACTGGGAATTGAACCAGTGACCCTTTGGTTCACAGGCTGGCACTCAATCTGCTGAGCCACACCAGCCAGGGCATTATTGCCTTTATTGAAACAGCCATCTCCTGATCTCATGCTTCTAACCCTGTTGCCCTTAAGTGAAAGCTGTTTCTTGTTACATCTTATTTACCTTTTGATCTTCTTAATTCACCTCTAACTTACACACTTGGGAGTTGAAAAAGAATTCTGATTTGAGTATTTTGCATCGAATAACTGCGCCTTCACTACTCTCAGATATCAACTGACCCTGTTCTCCATCTTCTGCCTCGGCCCTCATCTCACCAGACAGCCGAGACAGCCCTCGGCTCAGCCTCTCATTCCTGGTGATGCATTTAGCCCAGTTCTGTGATCTCCCTATTACCCCTACTGCAGCTTTCATTCCACCTCTCCCGACAGACACAGGCTCCCCAGAAGAGATGTCACCTCCCTGTCACCACATCCTTGTGCCCTGATAGCTTCTCAGTGCTTTGCACTCAGTCTGCCACCCTGTACTCCACAGAACTTGAACAGTCGTTCAGGTGACCTCCTGGTTGCAAAACCAGACCTCGTTCCCTCTGGCCCTCCCACTGTCACTTGACCCTGAGGGACAGTCCCTTCCTCTAGAAACATCCCCTGCCTTGGAGGAGATTTAGGGAGGATTGGGAAGAGAATGAACTACGTAGAACTAGAAGACTCCTAAGATCTCTTCTAGTTCTAAGATTTGACAATTTTTCTGAGATTTTAGGAATTTCAGTTCTCTTTGTAAGAAAATTAGGCAATATGTAGTTATTTAAACGTGGTAATGCTTTAAAAAAATAATGTTGAAACTATAGAATGCATCATCTTTCTCATGCAGTTACTGTCATTTCAAAGAGATTATTTTTAGTAACTATTTGTTATTATAAAATTTCTCAGAAACAGAAAACACACTGGGGAAACTTTAAATAGAAACTAGCTGTACTGAATTTAAAATTCTGAGATCTGAAAATACAGACTTTGATGTGTAAAGTTATCTTTTTAAATTCTGAAGTCTGAAAAATTCTCTTGTAATATAATATTTTTTAAAATTTTATTTTATTGACTTTTAGAGTAGAGAGGGGAAGGGAAAGAGAGAGGGAGAGAAACATCAATGTGCAAGAAATGTGGTTGCCTCTCACCACCCCCCCCTACCAGGGACCTGGCCCACAACCTAGGCCTATGCCCTGACTGGGAATCAAACTGGCAACCTCTTGGTTCTCAGGCCAGCACTCAGTCCACTGAGCCACACTAGCCAAGGATAATGTAAGATTGGTATATCTATAAAAAGGCTTATTATTCAATTTAATTTTTCAAAAAGAGTAGAATGACAAGGTAATAATATAAGAGAAAATGGAAAATAAGGTATGAAAGAGTTAAGCAAAACTTGAATAGTTTGCAGTTTTCTCCCTTCCCTAAAGACATCTGTTCTATGAAGAACACCGTTGTTTATGGTAAATGTTTTTTTCTAAACAGCTCTACTTTTAGATAAATAGTTCACCTCTATTAGAAATAGAGCAGTTTGATTTAGGCAAGAACAGTGTTAAGAGGTCTGACTAGTTTTAAGTTGTTGTGGTCATTCCAAATGTTCCCATGTCTTAGCCTAAACATGCAGATGAGATCTTATTAATACCAAAAGAGTCCTGTCTCGAATCCCCCTCCAACCTGGCTGCCGAGCTTCAGCATCTTTTTCCAATGGTCTACCAATAATTTCCAAGTATTTCTGTCTCCTTGGTCTCAAGTCTGCTCGGGAATCCATGCAGGAAAGCCACCTTGACCATGTCATCTCATGGCTGGCCCAGGCCATGAGACCCTGCTTTACTGCATAGGGCATGGCCTCACGTGCTCCCCAGCTGCCACCCGTTCTGCCAAGGGCTAGGTGGCCCTGTACTTCTCTGCCTGTTGGAAGTCCCTCCTGGAAAGAGTTCCTTCAGCTTTCAATTAGAATCTTCTCTCTCTCTGGGACTCAGACCTACTCCTTGGGGAAAAACAGCTTGCCCACCTCTTCTGCCCTGTTTGCCATTTCTGCTCCTGTGTCGGGCCCCAAACATATTCAGAGGCCTCCCTGCATTGCCACGCGATTCACACGCACAAGTGGGGGTGAGAGGAAGGACGAGGGTGGATGAGGAGTTATGGGAGATTGCGGCACAACCGTCTGAAGCCGGAGCCCCAGGGTTCTGAGGTTCAGGCTCCCCTCCCCTCTAGTCCCTCTGCCCACCTCAGTTTTTTCCAGCCGCCACAAATAAATAATACACTCATGGAATCCTGTAAAATAAGACTGCAGAAATCTTCAACAGTTGTTACAAAAATGTTTCCTTTCCAACATGAATTGCTGCAAACTTGACAGCTAAACAAGCTTTTGGTAAACAGTACATTTTGTAAATTTTGCAAATTGGTTATTTGGCAGATGGATCCTTTAGCAAATTGGCCCACTTTCCAGTTCATCAGATATTAAATCTCAGGTTCACTCGGGACTTCCTACTGCCTTAGCTCTCTCATGACAGTGAGCTTCAGAACACTTCTAAAGTTATTATGTAATGTCTTCCAATTGAAATAATTGTTCCACATTTAGTTTTATGGAGGACAAAATGTCATCGTCTTGAGGTTTATAATCAACGTATGTGACACAATTACAATAGTTCTTTTGGGATATAATGGTACAGTACTCTCCAGCATAGCTGGATGCTAACCTTGTTTTAATTTATTTTTAATTGGTTGAATTGAGGAAAGGGTGCTATCTGGAGTATGTACTTATTCTAAGCCTGGAGAATAACCAAGGGATGCCGTGTGAAGGAGAAAACACAGAGATACAACTATAAATAAAAGCTGCTTGTCCTTGTTATTCAGAGCATGTTAACGTATCCCACTATGAAGGATGAACTTTTACCCAGTAATTGTGCAGTGCCCTTTGGGTCTGCTGTTGTTCCTACAAGTTTCAGTGTCGCTTTTGTTGTCTTTGACAAATATTTGGTAAAAACCAGGATTCTTTTTTGCTGCTCATCCAGCATTTGAAAAGGGTCTCTTGTAATAAAACCCAGCATCCAAGAGGTGATTCAGACTAAGCGTTCTGCCTTCTGTATGACATTTTCAATTTTATTTTATTGAATTGTTTGTTTTGAAACAGGTAATAATTATGTTTCCTCATGAGCAAGAAGAGTTCAAGGGCATCTGCCTTCAGTGCTGCCCTTCTGGTGCATTTGATTTCACTTATATAATCATCCTGCTCTTAAATTTTATCTAGAGGAGAAGTTTGGCACCTGCTGTGTCTATACAGAGTTCTGGAACCTTCTGCATAGGAAAGGCCTTCATCCAAACAAACTCCTAGTGATTATAGAACATTTGCAGGTGAAGAAACTTAAAAATAGTTTTTGCTGGCTGTTTACTTTAAACTTCCATCATTGACATTATAATAACACTCTAGGGGGATTGAGACATTGCCTTTCAGATAGGAAAAAAGCTGCTTAGTTATCTTTTTGTTAAAGCTAAATTTATATATAGGTGGCAAAGAAAAACCATTTGATTTCTTAAAAGAAGTGAAGAATGCATTACAAAGGATGAAAGATTTGGTTTGCCCTCCCAAGAGTCAATGTTCTCTTGCCCACTCTTACATGAAGGTAAACCTAACACGTATTCTGGAAGTGATGAGGCATGGCTCATGCACAAAGGAGGCAAATTAATAAGCAAATTACAAATTTACTTTGGAATGGAAACTTGACATTAAAACAAATCATCTTAGGTTTCACTGTTTGAAACTCAGTAAGAGTTTCAGGAACTAATTATCTACCAGCAGGTAGTGACATGGAAATATATTAAATATACATAGAAAACTCAGATACTCAAGGGCAAGGTCAGTTTATTTTCACACAAATAAAACAAAGGTTCAAGGGTGCCAAATATTACATTAAAATGAGAAGATATCATAAGTACTAATAAGTCACTAAGGATCTGCCTGGCCAAAGCTAATTAATATGCCACCCATTACTTGTCTAGATATCACAAATGAAATACACCATAGGGTTTGAGACATCAGTGCTGTGATGTTACAAGTTTAATGTGTAAAATTTTCCCTTCTGTTTAGTCCTTCAACTTAGAGGTAGGATAGGATAGCTGATAGGCAGTTTGCTTTGCATTGATCAGCAGATAGAAGAGTGCTAATCTCCATCGCATCTGTAAAATGAGGATACCTGCCCCACAGGGTTACCGTCTGAAGCACATGGCATAGTCCGTGCAAAGGGGTTAGCGCAGAGCCCGGACCACACTTAAGTGTTCCATAAACGAATCGTCACAGTTATCTCTAATTATGTGTTCAAGTACGGATTTCAGCTGTTGAGCTCTGAGTTCAGCATTGAACTTAAGTAGAATATTTATGTTGCATTCTTTAAGGTCATTGAATGAAAGTCCTATCAGAACTATTTTTATTTCATTAAGTAAACAATGTATTTTATTAATTTTTAAATCAGGGTTATCATCTAGAAACATGAAAAAGCAGATGTTACATTTGGAATGTTAGGATAAGTGATGGAGGAAATAATCAATGCTACAAAAGTTTTATTGAGCACCTGCTATAACCAGGCCCTGAAACTACAATAGTTATTAAAACATAGCCCTGTCTTCCCTAAAAGCCTAAAGCCTACAGGTAATTAAAGGGAGACAAATATGTGAATAATTAATAACACACGACATCATTTCATCTTTCTTTTTCTCTTCTTTTTACCTTGAATACCCCAATTAGCCTGGAAATGTTACCTATACACCTTGAAAACTGAGCGTGGCTTTTGCTCTTCTTAGAAATTTCTCTTCCCTACTCACATCACCATAGTTATTCATTCCTTCCTTTGAATGTTTCTGTAACTTCCACATTCTTATGTTGATTGTATAGTAGTTCATTTATTTACATGCCTATCTCTCCTACCACACTGTTAATGTCATGAGCTACCATTCATCTTTGTGTTCCTAACTGCTGGCATAGGGCTTAGTTCCAACAAGCACTTCATAATGTGGATGAATATATACTGTCTATTCTTCTTCCTTTTCTAATCCCTTTCCCATATTCCAACGTGCACCTTGAAAAGAAGTGATGGAACATCCATCAAAGAAATGAACCAGAACTCATTAATAGAAAATAATAGCAAATAACCAAGTTGATTAATAAAACATTTTTTCTAGCTTAGTAGTTACATTCATGTATAGTGAAGCCCTATTAAAGTGACGTTCTCAATTTAGAATGAATTACATGGTTTATGGAACAGGACTGAAATATATCATTATTTCTTGTATGAAGAAGGGACTTGCCAAGCAGAGAACAAACAGTATGCATAAAACTGCTAGCGGGTTGTTTAATCCATTTCATACATTTTAATAGCATCTATTTAAATATATTCAGTTAACTGATTGATTACAAATGAGAATAAGAGTCATCTATTTATTAAAGTGCATCCAATAGAGGACCCAAGATGGCAGAGGGATGAGTGGACCCTACACTGACCTCCTCCCAGGACCAATCAGGAATTACAACTAAATTGTAGAGAAATTATCCTGAATAACCAACTGAGCACTAGCTGGAGAGAAGCCTTATAACCAAGGACAGACAGAAGAAACCATTTCACCACAATGTGACTGGTAGGGAGTGCAGAGGTGCGAGAGGGCTGGCTGGGTTCCCACAGGTGGCAGCTGAAGTGCCGGAGGGATATTTCAGCAGCCAGGGGGGTTTCCCCTGAGAAATGTGGAATCTAAACCCCAAGCTGGGCTCCCCAGCCTACAGCACCAAAGCAGGAAAGGAACTAAAATAACCTCCAGCTGTGAAAGGCAGCAGGGTTTCTGTCTGCTAGGGAAAGACAGCTGGAAATGCCTCTGAAAGGGCCAATGCCAAAATTATGTTGGCAGCCATTTACCCTGGGCTCTGGCAGAAGGAAGGCAGAGTGAACTAGAGACACTTGAGGAGAATTTGGAGTTGGTGGCTCCGGGAAGAAAAGAGAAGGAACAGCTGCCAGGATCCCTGTGCTGAGTCATCATCCATACTGCAGAAGCCATCTTACTTGGGCACAGTACTCCCCTCCAAGTGGCATCAGCCTGAGGGGAACCAATAGCCCTACCCTGTGGAGCTTAAACTGGGCTGCTGAATACAGCTTGAGCCTATATCATGGATTAGTTTAACAACTAAGGCAGATCTCTGGGAGCTCTGACTTCAGCTTACCCTCCCCAAGGCCTGGTGTGAATAAAAGCCCACCTTGGTGTGTCGCCTGGTTATTCCTGAACACAAACAGGTTGACCGGGAAGAGTCACAAGCAGCATCTGACAAAGGCCTACACCAGAGTCTGCCTATCTACCTAATACATTGAAACAAAGAAGCAGCCAAAATGGGAAGACAATGAAACAGACCCCAAACGAAAGAACAAGGGAATTCTCCAGAAGAAGAACTAGATGAAATGGAGGCAAGCAATTTATCAGATAGCGAGTTTAGAGTAATGATTATAAGGATACTCACACCATGAAAAAGGACCAGTCAGAAATAAAGAATGCAATATCTGAAATAAATAAACTGGAAGGAATAAACAGTAGGTTAGATGATGAAGAGGATCAAATCAGTGACTTTGGAAGACAAGGTAGAAAAAACACCCAGGCAGAGTAACAAAAAGAAAAAAGAATTTTGAAAAATGAGGAGAGCTTAAAAAACATTTTAGAAAACACGAAGCATAACAACATCCGCATCAGGGGACTACTGGAAGGAGAAGAGAGCAAGAAAGGGATTGAGATCCTATTTGAAGAAATAATGATGGAAAACTTCCCTAATCTGATGAAGGAAATAACACATAAGTCCAGGAAGCTCAGAGAGTCCCAAACAAGTTGTACCTAATTAGGCCCACACCAAGACACATCATAATTAAAGTGACAATGATTAAAGACAAGGAGAGAATCCTAAAAGCCTCAAGAGAAAAGGAGGTAGTTGCATACAATGGAGCACCAATTAGACTGTCATCTGATTTCTCAACAGAAACATTGCAGGCCAGAAGGGAGTGATGTGAAATACTCAAAGTGATGGAAAGCAGGGATCTACAACCAAGGCTACTTTACCCAGCAAAGCTATTGTTTAAAATTGAAGGAGAAATAAGGAGCTCCCCAGACAAGAAAAAGCTAAAGGAGTTTGTTAACACCAAATCAGTACTACCACAAATGTTAAAGTGCTTGCTTTAAGGAGAAAGAAAAGAAAAAAAATAGAGGAAAATAGTGTAAAAATAAAATGGCACTAAATAGGTATCAATAATCACCTTAAATGTAAATACCTTAAATATTCCAATCAAAAGACATAGGGTAGCTGTGAATGGATAGGAAAACAAGACTCATATACAGGGTCCAGCACCACTAATGCCCCTTTTTTATGAGCTGGCAATCTATGCCCAATCTTTTATTACAAAATCATAGGCATGTAGTTCTGTAACATAACATTATCACACTCAAGCATGCCATATGACATTTTCGGTGAAATGTTCAAATTGCTGTCCATCTTGTGTGAGACATTCACATACCCTACCAACCACACTCAATGGTGTTACTTCTGCTGGACCCTGTATATGCTCCCTCCAAGAGAGCCATCTCAGATGAAAGGATACACACAGACTAAAAGGGATGGAAAAAGATATTTCATGCAAATGGAAAGGAAAAAAAGCTGGGATAGCAGTACTTATATCCAACAAAATAGGCTTTAAAGCCAAGGCTATAGTAAGAGCCAAAGAAGGACGGTACATGACGATAAAAGGAACAATCCAGCAAGAGGATATAACCTTAGTAAACATTTATGCACCCCACATAGGGGCACCAAATCTTGATGGACATAAGGGGAGAGACTGACAGAAATACAAACATAGTCAGGGATTTTAACACCCCTTAATTTCAATAGATAGATCTTCCAGACAGAAAATCAACAAGGAGACAGTGGCTTTAAATGACACACTAGATCAAATGGATTAAATTGATATCTTCAGAGCATTTCACCCCAAAGCAGCAGAATATACATTCTTTAAGTGCACATGGAACATTTTCTAGGATAGACCACATGTTAGGACACAAAACAAGTCTCAGTAAATTTAAGAAGACTGAAATCATATCAAGCATCTTCTCTGATCACAATGCTATGAAAGTAGAAATCACAAGAAGAATACTGAAAAACATGCAAAGATATGGAAGCTAATTAACATGTTATTAAACAATGAATGAGAACAAGGAAATCAGAAACCTTGAGACAAATGAAAATGTCCTTGAAAATGAGGACACAACAATCCAAAATCTGTAGGACACAGGGAAAGCAATCCTAAGAGAGAATTTCATAGCATTGCAGTCATGTTTCAAAAAATAAGGAAAAGCTCAAATAAACTGTCTTTACACTTAAAGGAACTTGAAAAAGAACAACAAACAAAGCCCAAAGTGAGTAGAGGAAGGAAATAATAAAGATCCAGCACAAATAAACAAAATAGAGTCTAAAAAGTGATATAAGAGATCAATGATTCCAAGAGCTACACACCTTTAACCAGACTCATCAAGAAAAAAAAGTGAAAGGAACCTAAATAAAGAAAATCAGAAATGAAAGAGAAGAAATAACAACTGACACCAAAGAAATACAAAGGATTGTAAAAAAAATATTGTGAACAACTATATGCCAACAAACTGGACAGCCTGTACGAAATGGATAAATTCCTAGAAACATACAATCTTCCAAAAGTAAACCAGAAAGAATCAGAAAATCTGAATGAACAGATTACACCTAGTGAAATTGAAGGAGTAATAAAAAAAACTCTCAACAAACAGAAGCCCTGGACCACATGGCTTCACAGGTGAATTTTACCAAACATTCCGAGAAGAACTAACACCTCTCTTTCTCAAACTATTTCGAAAAAATTGAAGAGGAGGGAAGGCTCCCAAATGCATTTTACAAGGCCAACATTATTCCTAATTCCAAAACCAGATAAAGACACTACAAAGAAAGAAAATTATAGCCCAATATTCCTGATGAACATACACA
>VMDR010011241.1:0-28932 GCA_007922815.1 Macrotus californicus | reverse complement strand
AAGAAGCATAAATGGTAGGTAGAAGATAGACAGGGGGAGGTTAAGAATAGTATAGGAAATGTAGAAGCCAAAGAACTCATATATATGACCCATGGACATGAACTAAAGAGGGAATGTGGGTGGGAGGGGGTGCCCAGGGCAGAGGGGAATAAAGGGGGGAAATGGGACAACTGTAATAGCATAATCAATAAAATACATTTAGAAAAAGGCAAGAATATACAGTGGGGTAAAGACAGTCTCTTCAATAAGTGGCACTGGGAAAACGGGACAGACACATGAAAAGAATGGAAACTAGACCACTTTCATGTACCATGTACAAAAATAAACTCAAAGTGGATTAAAGACTTAAATGTAAGACCTGAAACCATATAACCACTAGAAGAAAAGACAGACAGTAAACTCGTTGACATCATTCTTAGCAATATTGTTTCTTTTTGATATGTCTCCTGAGACAAGGGAAACACACACAAAAAATAAACAAATGAGGCTATATCCAATTAAAATTTTTTGCACATCAAAGGAAACCATCAACAGAATGTAAGGACAACCTACTGAATAGGAGAAAATATTTGCCAATGATAAATCCAATAAAGGGTAAATATCCAAAATATTTAAGAAGCTCATATGACTTAATTGCCCCCCTCAAAAAAAATAGTGCAATTAAAAAATGGGCAGAGGACCTGAATAGACATTTCTCTAAATAGAACATACAGATGGCCAATAAAGATATGAAAATATGCTCAGTATCACTAAGCATCAGGGAAATGCAAATGAAAACCTTAGTGAGATATTACCTCACACCTGTCAGCATGGCTATTTTCAATAAATCAACAAGTGTTGGTGTGGATGTGGAGAAAAGGGAACACTTGTGCTGTGTTGGTGGGAATGTAGATTCGTGCAGCCACTATGGAAAGACAGCATAGAAGTTCTTCAAAAATTAAAAGTAGAACGACTATATGATCCAGCAATTCCACTTCTGGATATGTATCTGAAGACATCCACAATACTGATTCAAAAATATATATGCACCCCTATGTTCATTGCAGCATTATTTATAGTAGCCAAGATATGGAAGCAACCTAAGTGTCCATCAGTAGATGAATAAATAAAGATGTGGTACATATATACAATGGAATATTACTCAGCCATAAAAAAGAGTGAAATTTTGTCATTTGCGACAACATGGATGGACCTAGAGGGTATTATGCTAAGTGAAATAAGTCATACAGAAAAAGACGAATGCGATGTGATTTCACTTATATGTGAAATCTAAAAAACAAAATAAATGAACAAACAAAACAGAAACAAACTCATAGATACAGAGAATAAATTGATGGCCACCAGATGAGAGGAGGTTTGAGAGGATGAGTAAAAAAAGGTGAAAGGGATTGAAAAGTAGTCAGTTGGATGTGAGCACAGCACAAGGAATAGTCAGTAACATTGTAATCAGTCTGCACGGCATCAGATGGGTACCAGACTTAGCAGGTCGATCATTTCGTGAGGTATATACATGTCTAATCACTATGTTGTACATCCAAAACCAATATAATATCGTGTGTCAACTAAAATTGAAAATTAAACTTAAAAAACAACAGAATAGTTACTCTTCTCTAAATTTATTCTTTTCTGCTATCTTCCTAGGCTTAAGATACAGCTCTTATGATCATCCTGTTCAATGTTCTCAGGCTGTCTGTGAGCACATGCCTACAGATGCATCCGTTTTCCATGATTCATAACGGTCACTCAATACCACAGAAACTTTCCTAAGCTCGTGTGTTGGTCTCGTCCCAAGAGAAGGTCCCCTGGGGCTTGGAACAGAAGAGGGTTCCGCCAACGTTTGCAGAATGACCTAATGACTAGATTCCAGTTTCACTGCCTATGTGCTCTTTATCAACAACACTGCTTCTGAAGAAAGAAAAAAGGCAACATTTCTGGCTATCCTTGGGAAACTGGAGTCATATCTAATTCTTTGCAGATTGGTAACTCAGGGCTGCAAAAGTGGAAAAGGGGTACTTCCTGTCAGCATCTAGCCGCTTGGGCAGACACATCATGGGAAGAGCATCCACTTGGCCTTGGTGCCCTTCCCACTGGCCACATGCTGAGCTCTCCCATGCTGAGCTGTGCTGGCGCTGGTGGTATCAGAGGCACTCAGCCCCTGGGTCCCTTTCCATCCTGTGATGAGAAAGAAACACTAACTCTCACTGGAAGATATATGTGATTTATGGCCTGGGCAAATTCCTGCAGTAATAGACACAGGTACACCTTTTATCGATATGAGTAGGCATCTGAGGTCTGCAGGCAGGGCCAATGTAACCCACTCTTAGCCTTAGTTTTCTCAGGATTTCTTAGTTCCTTAGTCTTTCAACTACTCAACAATGGTGAGTAAATGCCTTAATTAGAGTCTTAATTAGAGGAGTGTGAAGGACATCACTCATGTGCAATGTGGCCTCATCTAAATTCTAATGACAGAGGCCTAAAAGCTGTAATGGAGTGACTCCTTCCCACTGCAGCCTGGGTGGGGTCGGTCTGAGTAACCTTGGTCCTAGCTGGCCCTCACTACTCCCAGGGCTTCCAGAGAGGCAGCCCGTGGGCCTCCAGCAGGAGAGCTCTGAGAAGTAGCAGCTTGCTCAGCAGCAGCCTCGCCTGCCCTGGGAGGGCAGGTACACCAGGGACCACCGGCAGGCAAGGGGAAGACATGGACAAAGCCCTACCTGACTCCGGCCTGCCTTCCTGGTTCTCCTGGGCTTCCTCGGAGGCACTGGAGCCCCTGGGGAAGGGCTGGTGGCTGAAGAGGTCATCACACAGGAGGCTACGGCACAGCTTGGCAAGGAAGCGGAGCACGTACCCGATGCTGTTCACCACAGGCAGACTCCGCAGGTGCTGTTTCCCATCAAAGGACGCCGAGACTGAAAAATCACAGAGACGGCAACTCAGAGTGGAGCACGGGTTCCATCCGCCCTGGTGAAGAGGTTTGTGTTCATTCTGTTTGTTCTGTTTTTTAACTCGGCTTTATTTGGATTTCACCTGCTTTTTCATGGATGCCCCGTTTCTGTTCCAGGATCTCATCCAGGAGACCACAGTGGGTGACACTGTCATGTCTCCTTAGTCTCCTCTGGCTTGGGACCGTGTCTCAGTTTTTCCTTGTCTATCATGGCCTTCATGGTTTTTATGAATACTGATCAAGCACTTTGTAGAATGTCCCTCAATTTGGGTTTGTCTGGTGTTTTTCTCATCATTTGACTGGGATGATAAGTTTTTGGGGAGGACGACCACAGAGGGGAAGTGCCTTCCTCATTGCATCAGGTCAGGGACACACAGCACCTACATGACCTCACTGGGGTGTTGCCTTCACCTGGCCAGCATGGTGTTTGCCACACTTCTCCCCTCTACTCTCCATTTTCTCATTGCCTGACAAAGACGTCACAAGGTCCTGCCCTCTCTCAAGGGCGGAAGGACTGAGCTCTGCCTTCTGGAGAGGGAAGAGTCTGTAGCATTTGAAATTCTTCCAGAAGGAAGAACTGTCTCTTCTCTATTTATTCAGTCATTGATTAATATCAGTACAGACTCAGTATGTTTACTCTGTACTGTGGTTATCCAATAATATGTTATTTCTCTTCTTGCTCAAATTGTTCAAGTCTTTGTCTCCGAGAGCTTTCGGGTTGGCTCCTGTATCCCTGTGACATGCCCCCTCCCCTCTTTTTAGCAACTCCTTGGTTACTGACACTCCAATATGTTCCAGGTTCATCTTGTATTTTCCCTGTCCAAGCCCTAAAATCAGCCATTTCTCCAGCAGTCCTGGTTCCATTTATTGAAGAGTGATATTTAGAAACCAAGATTTAGGCACTGGATGTGCTCATTGCTACTGGGGTGTCAGTAGTTCCGGGGCCTTTCTGAAGAGAGCTAAGAAATGTATGATATATACTATTTCATTATCATTATTTCTCTGTCTAGACATGGCTAAGGATAGATAGACATACACATAACAAATAGATTAGATAGCTAGATCTAGATATATAGATATATTCAAAAAACCTGAGTTTGTACTGAAGTCTCTCATTCAGCCTCACAGAGTTCAGGGTTCATTCTAGCACTCTGGGGAAGAATCTTTATAAAAGAACAATAATCTCTCCACAGGAATGCTAAATTAGACCTGATTTCTATAGAGTTACCAGAATTTATAGGAAATCCTGGTTCCTTCCAGCCCCCAGCATGTTCTGTTCTGTAATGCTCCTCACAGCCCTCTCACCCCAAGAAGCTTGCATGGAGGTGCCCTGCATGCAACACAGGGGGTCCCAAACAGGACATTCTCCCCCCACCTGGGCCTCCGCCACGCAGCGTCAGCACCTGGAACGCAGCCTGGTTTTCCACGTTCTTCTCCCAAAGGCTGTCAGACAGCAAGGGGGTGGGGCAGAGGCGATCAGACTAGTTTTGATTTCAAAATGAAAACAAATGAGAAAAGTACTCATTTAATTAGAAATCGAATCTATCCATTTCTTTTGGGCAACTCTTTAGAGTTTGACAAGAGCTTTTATATCCATCATGTCACTTAGGCCTCCTGGCTGTCCTTCGAGGAGAGTGGACAAAAGGTTGTTCCAGATGAGGAAACTGCAGAGAGGGCTGGGGTTTTCCAGCTCATGTGGACTCTAAGTGGACTTGCCTGTCATTTTAATGCTCCAGGTGACCCTGACAGGAGAGACAGCCCATGAGCTCCCAAGATGCTCACCAAGAGCGCCATCCTGGCCATTCAGATGCTCTAGAAATTCCTTCTTAGTGTAGGTACTGCTACTGGCCTCCAATACCTTAAAAGAGTGGGTGTGTTAGAAACTGAACCCACAGCAGGAGGGTCTGGGGCACCAGGTCTGACCCATAAATCAGTGCGCATACATTCCTGGAGTTGCCTGGAAGATCACGTACATGGGAAAAGTTCACGTCCTGGAGGAGGGCATGGGACTTGTGAGATCAAAAAGTCTACCCCTGGGGGAGAGGGTGGCTAAGGTATGCCGGGAATGGGTGTGGGGCACTTCAGGGCTGCTCCCCAAAGCCCTAGGGGTAGCCCGAGACCCAGCCATGGTAGTTCAGTTTCTTTAGCCCATTGTGGCAGGACCAAGGTCACCATTCTTTATGTATTCCACCGTGGGAATATTTGAAAAGCCGTGCCCCAAGGATCAGGTTCCAGGTGGAGAATGGGAGAGTCTGGCTATTTCTCCTTGACTCCTTCCCTAAGCCACCTCAGAGTCCCCTCAGTGCTATTGAATTCTCTGAGACACTAACACCAAGTGCTCAGCGTGGGCCTTCCTGGGGATCCTTCAGCCAAGGGAAACTTGGCAAGGCTCAGCCCACACTCACGTTGGTGCCAGGCCCTGCAGAAGCTCCTCCCCAGCACCAAGGCCCCTGAGGCCACAGAAAGGCTGAGCTGGAAAGCAGGGGAAATGGGGTCAGCTCTCCCAGCTTTGTGGGACAGGGCCCATAAAGAATCAGTCAGGTGGGATTCACTTACGAGGGTGGGCAGATGGTATAGGAGGAGCTTTCTCTTAGTACCAGGTCTGTGTCTTGAGCTCTGCTCTTTAGCAAAGAAAAGGACAAGGTTTGATCTCAGGTTGCAGCTCAGGGCTGAGAACTTGGCTGCCAGACAGAAACCAGGAGAAGAACGGCCAAGGGGCTCTTGGAAGGCCTGACAATAGGTCTCTCCTCCTGGCCTCTCTTGGTGCAATACTTCTATCTCTGCTCACATCTGCTAAAATCTCTTTAAAGTCATTCTGGTTCAGACACATGCGCCCAGACCTAGCCAAGTTCTATTTTCATCAATTACCAGCAAGTCAGACCTGGCTTCCTGCTCCGAGGGAGCTCTAGAAGGTGGGCCAAATCAATCAGAGCTGCAGAAGCTGTGTTGGACACCCCTCCAGGCCCCAAGCCCCGGGGATCTGGAGTTAAATCAAATGCTCTGCTTTGCTTCTTCAGGACACAGCCCCATTAGAGACCTGTCTCCCTGTTCTTAGGCAACCAGCAGGGTCACCTGCACAGCCCCATTTCTGGGGAAGCTTCTCTCCTTTCCTTGGTGATATGGAGGCTCTGTCCATGATGTTGAGCACGAGAAGACACTAAGCTGTTCCCTTGGAGTCAAGACATCTCCAGGGTTTAAGGGCCAATGGTGACAACCACGGTGTAGAGCTCCTGACTTGGCCTCTCACTGTGGGGGCAGCTTCCACTCCCTCCGGAAGCCATTGGGTTGGGGCTGAGACTGGAGATGGGCAATGGCAATGAGAGAGGGATTTGACTTGGGAGGCTCTTGTTTAAAAAAAACCTGCCCTGTGAGGTGGAGTTGAGACCATGAGCTTCCCCACTTCCCTGCACAGTGATTAGTGCCATGAGAAAGGGGTGGAGCAGAGAAAAGGGGAACAGGGAAGGACAAGGCCTAATATTTTAGACAAGGAGGTCAGGAAAGGGCTCTTTGATAAAGAGACACTTGAGTAAATGCCTGAAGGAAGTCCAGGAGAAGTCACATGGTCAGCTGGGGAAGAACCTTTCAGAAAGAGAGAATGGCAGGGGCAAAGACCCTGGGGTACCAGCAGGACTGGAGGACACAGGAAAAACAGCAAGGAGGAAGCTGTGGCCTGAGCAGGTGGGGGACTGGAGATCAAAGAGGTAGCAGGGCCAGGACACACTGGGCCTGTAGTCCCTTGTAAGGATATGGGCTTTTTTTCAGAGTGACATGGGAGTCATTGAGGGTTTAGGGCAGAGGAGAGGCATGATCTGGCTTACTCTTTAAAGAACCAGAGTGGTTGCTGTGAGTGGTGAAAGGCAGCTGGATTCTGGGTATTTTTAAAACTAGAGCAATAGGGTTTACTGATGGGCTAGGAGTGCGGAGTGGGAGAAAGAAAGGGATCAAGGGTGAGGTTTCAGATGCCCAGTCTTCTTGTCCAGGTGTGGAGGCACCTTCTCCCTGACCCCTGAGGGAGGGCCTTCGCACACAGGCTCAGGGAGAGCCCTGGAACCCAACAGATAGAGACCAGACACTGGTCACAGCCACTGTCCCCCCAGCCTGAGAATGACTGCTTTCCTCTGCAGAGACGCCGTGGCCTTCCTCAGAAACCTGCCCCGGGGCCTTACCCGAGACCATCTCGCCACCATAGCCCTGCTTGACCAGGGAGAAGACCAGCTTCTGCTGGCGGGCACAGTCGATGCACGCCTGCACTGCCCGCTGCAGGACCGCCGACGGCCGCTCGGGCCCAAAGTGCTCAGGCAGCTGCTGCACCTTCCTCTTCTCCAGGTAGGGCCCTGCGTTGGCTTGCTTATTGATGTAGAGGCAGACTGTGGAGACAGAGACCCACAGAGCGCAGTGTCAGTGCCCCCTTGGCCTGGACCTTGGCCCTGGCCTTGGAAAGCTAAAAAGAAGGCAAAAGTGGAACTGACTCTTCCTACTTAGTAAGTAAAGAGGCAAAGAGGCCAATCACTCCAGCTATGAGGGTTTGTTCTCAAGATGGTCTCCCGGTTGGGGACAGTATAGGCGGGGCCCCTGTGGTGCACTGAAATCTGACTGGTAGACAGTTGTGGAGGCCCAGGACGGGGAGCGCAACGTGTTTCCATGCTGGGCATGTACACGTGCAAAATCTTCCCTGTTCTCCAAGGGAGCTGTCAAGCTACACATAATGTTTGCCACTTTTTTGTTAACTTATGATGAATAAAAAACATCAAGATAATGGTGATTGCTCCAAAAACTATGTATTCAGCTTCTAAAGAGAGTCCTATTTACAATTTCAGAGGAAGTAAACACTTAGCCGCCTATTTAGATGGGCCCAATCAATGGTTTTCCACCCTTCTGAAGTGGTGTATCCCATCAGTAAAAGAGATTTTGAGAACATACCCCAAAATGTGTTTATTTATTTATAGGTTATATACATTCTTGTCTGTATTGATGTATCATATACATTTTAAAACATAACCAAGAAAAAGAAAA
Organism: Macrotus californicus; assembly: GCA_007922815.1. Lineage (NCBI taxonomy): Eukaryota > Metazoa > Chordata > Mammalia > Chiroptera > Phyllostomidae > Macrotus > Macrotus californicus. The sequence continues at coordinate 20,978 of VMDR010011241.1, read as the reverse complement.
AAATGTTAAATCCTTACCCAAGGACATGCTTATTGATTTTAGAGAAAGGGGGAGGGAAGGAGAGAGAGGAAAACAAATCGATGTGAGAGAGAAACATCAATCCTTTTGCATACACCCAGACTGGACCAAACCCACAGCCTAGGCATGTGCCTTGATCGGGTATCAAACCCATGACCTTTCAGTTTGCAGGACGACACCCAACCAATTGAGCCATACCGGCCAGAGTAAGAAAAAGAAATTTTTAAAGGATGATGTAAAAATATATATTAATAGTAGGTATCATATTTTCTTCTATACACTGACTCTCCTCTTCTGTCTGCCCCCCTCCCCCTCACCCCACCCCAGAGGATGGGTATCTCGCTTTGGAGACCACCAGTGCAAAGGAGCGTTGAGGAGGAGCTTTAAGAGGAGACCAGTAGGGCTATAAAATGGTAATAACAAAGGTAAAGAAAATTCGTTTTCATTGACCACCCATTATACTCCAGGTATGTTATATATTTTATCTTGTTTCATTCTTAAGACAAGCCTGGAATTAGGTATCATTCCTTCTTTACTAAGGAAGAAACTGAGGCTTCAGGTGGTTAGATGGCTGCTCTAAAGCCTGTGATTGTTGGTGCAACAAGGGTTTGGACGCAAGCCCTTCAGATGTCAAGGCCTACCCTCTTCTCAGCCTACCAGGCTGCCTTCTCTTCTACTCATTAAAGATGATTGAGGAGATATAAGTAATAAGAGACCTTCATGTCAGACACCGTTTTAGGCCTCAGAGAGAAAATGGTGAACCAAACTGACAAGGTCCCTGGCTTCACAGAGCTTAGGGCGCTGTGGGGGAGGCAGACCTACGCAGAGTCCTAGGGACTGACGTGGGACTGTGGCTGGAGAAAAATACTGATTGGTGCTGGAGAACACAGGGACAGGCCCTCAGCACACAGGCTCAGGAAGGGCCCTGGATCCTGACAGACAGACGATAGACCTTGGCCACAGCCACTGTCCCCAGGCCTGAGAATGGCTGCTGTCCTCTTCAGAGAGACTCTCTGAAGACCCAGGCAAGAAGCCGATGAAGGAGACAGGTACACCTGAGCTGAGGACCAAGGAGGAAATTGGGTCACCAGAGAAAAGACCATTCCAGATGGAGGGAAGAGACTATGCTAAGGTGCCGTGGTGGACCCTAGGGACTAAGGAGAGCAGTGGGCTGCATCTCAGAGGGAGGGAACTTCCAGGGCCTTTTTAGCCACTTTAGCAAATTTGGTCTTTACCTAAGAGCAATGGGAGGAGAATGAAGGAATTTAGGTGTGGCGGGAGAGGGCCATGGGGTTGTGATGAGGGAGGACCGTGTGTGTGTGTGTGTGCATGAAAATCTGATTGCTGTTATTCTTACAGTGGAACTGTTGGTTGGAGGATGTCCCATGAGAGACACGGGGCTGTGTGCTACCCTGACTGGATTGCAGGGTACCAGGTGGGATTAAGGGAGATTAGGATACTTAAGAGACCTGGAAGTACAAACATAGCGATGGAAACTCTTCAAGGTGAGCAGGCTCACTATTGGTATGCAGAAAACCTGACCCTGGAAAGAAAAAATTGGGCCACCAACTACTCTTTCTAGTCTCACCTGAAGGCAGCCAGCTGAACTCAGGATGCACTGAAAACCAAGTGTTAAATGCAAGCTGTGAGACACCTGAACTCATGTTCTCAGAGAATCTGGTTGTCCTACCTGCCATCTGAATGACACTCTCACTCCTGTATTTGAGCTTAGTGGCAGCTCTCTAATTCACAAAGTACCTGTTAGATGACAGGCAGGCCATCACAGCCTTGGCATTCATTCACCTGACCTACCTGTGAGAGCCTGTGGGACTGCCAGGCTGGGGATGGTGGCTGCATCTTGAGGGATGGAGCTGAGGTCGGGCTCCGGCGTGCTCCGTGGAGGTGAGAGGGCCAAAGGGGTCATGAGTACCCGAGATTTGAGCTGCAAGAGAAAGCCCGTTTGGTCAATGAAAACCTGGGAATGCTCTCTGCACCCTGCCAGAGTATTTCCTGGATGGCAGTTAACCACGGCTACTCTACCAAGCTTCCACACCTTTCCACTGAGCAGCGTTGGAGGCTGAACTTCAGATTCAAGTCCACATTCAAGATTCATGTTCAAGGTCACACTCGTAGGTCAGCTTTGTACCCGACCCTTACAGTGGAGCCACCCAAGCAATGACTGTGTCAGCTGCTGGGAGCACATAGCAGAATGACTGGTTGGAGCCTATAAGCCCTCTGAGCACAGGGTGCGGGATAGGGGACAGTTTCCAGCCTGAGCCCCTGTGCTCGCTGGAGTCCTGTAGACAGTGATTTCCCAACGGCCACCGAGAGACTGACCCTGCAGTTCATCTCACTCTGCACAGCTTTCTGCTAACAGAGATCACTGGATCCTTCTGGAAAAGAGCAGGAGCTATTTCTTCAGGGGGCAAATACTGCTCAGGGTTTCTTTTCCCCAGCAGAGACTGCCGACAGCAGCCTGAGTGTGTGTGTGGGGGGGGGGGGGGGTGCGGGCATGCATTCTCTACTAGTGAGAAGCAGCCACCTTGAAGGTCTCACTTGAAATCACAAATGAAGAGCTGAAATATGCTGTGATGGATTGAGGCAGAGACTACTGGTTAATGATGTCAATACCAACAAGTCACTCTCCAAACCAAGTTTTGTCAGACAAGTTTCTAGTCTTAGCTTTCCTTCCCCAAATAATAAGTTGATCACTTCACTTCTTCACCACTAACAATGTGAGGGTACTTAACTCTACTGAACTGTATACACTGAAAAATGGTTATGATGGTAAATTTTATGCCATGTATTTTTTCCCACAATTTTAAAATTTTTGAAGTTTTTCTTTTGTTTTTTGCTTTTAAGATGGGAAACATGTTTAAATGCTGATGGAAATAATCCAGTAGAGAGGAGAAATTCATGGTACGGGGAGAGCACGGAGACCTGCTGACATCAGCATTGTGAGTAGGTGAGAGGGGATGAGATTTAGTGAGTAGGGGGGGTGGACCATGGCCTTAGACAGAACCATGGACCCCTCATCCCACTGCAATAGGAAGGAAGGTGGAGCATAAAGGTCTGGATCTGGGCGGGGTGGATGCGGCGGTGGGAACTCACAGAAGGCCTCTTCCAATGGCTTCTGATGTCTCAGTGCTGCTGGAAGCTGGGTGTGAGGACAGGGGAGGGCGTGTTAATGAACTAGGAGGGTGGGAGAAGTGGGGGGATGGAGACTGGCTGCTAAGCAGCATTGAGGGCACAGTGGAACAGGTGGAAATTAAAATGAACTTCAGCTGAGATCAGTCAACAATGAGCACCAGGCTGCACGGGTTGTGTGGGCACGCAGCCTGCAGCTCTCCCAAGAGACTCCAGTCATCGGAAGCTGCAATCAACAACAGAGATTTCATCTTATTCTAAGGTTAGCATTTGAAATGTTAAAGGACCTGTCAGGTGGCAATACATACCTAAATATTATAAAAATAATGTAAAAAAAATCTCAGAGGTAGACAGAGTGGATCCAAAACCTGCTGTGACTCAGTCACTGTGACTTTGGTGTGATTTCCTCACCTGCTGAGTGTGCTGAGGGCTGTGGCCACCCTGATGTTCCCCCAGGTCGTGCACCAAGGGTCCCCTGACAGTCTTTCTAGGACTGATATCCCACTCCACACTACTTGTGATGGGGAGGCTAGTGATGACTGTCCCTGGGGACTGTGGGCAATGGCCTCTGGAAGAGCCTTGGCTAAACCCTCCTACAAAGCCCTCTGAGCCCTCAACACACAGACAACAATGCTGGTGGGAAAAAACAGGACTGGCAAGTTGTCATTTTCCATGCTGTGGCCTTTAAGTAGATCACACCAATATCCTTGTGATCCATCTTCCCTAGAAAGATTGATGATGATGATGATGATGACAATGATGATGATGATGGTAGCTAAAACTTACATAGCCAAAGGCCATTTGCCATTTATGTAAATTTTATAACAACCCTAATATCTAATTCTTCCTCACTATTTTAATATTTATTAGAGAGAGATCTGCCCATTGAACTCGCCTCCAGTGAAGTACCTCACCTCCAATGAGGTAATAGCCAGTTATAATTATTCTGCCAGCCGTTTCTGCCCAGGTGAAGCAGTGAAAGGGATCAGACTAATTGAACTGGTTGCAGGGAAAATGGTCTCTATCCAGCCAACCTCTAAAACAACTTCTGGAGCTTTTGAACAAAGAAAAAAACCTCATGCAACTATAGGTGCTATGTGACTTTTTAAAAATACCCTTTTAGTAAGAGAATAAACCGTAAGTAGGAATACCCTTTGATTTAGCATTCTAAAATTTCTACTTCATTGCTTAATATAAAGAATCAAAAACAACCTAGCCTAGAAATGGAGTCACCCATGATTTTAGAAAGGTCCTAAAACAGATGAGCCCACTGCTAGGAGCATCCTTCTGTGGGATATGGGCACCAACGTTGGTGCCTCTCCCATGCATGGAATGGAGCTCCTGTGAGCCCCAACCCATCCGTGCCATGCTCTGGCAAGGCATGTGTCTTTGTCATTGCTTGAGTTTTAAAAACAAAAATTGTTTATTTGCTTTGTTTTTCTTTTAAATGGATAAAATAAAACAAACTCTTCCTATCTTGGTTTCTAATGCTATTCTTCAATAAAGGGAAACAGGGCTTTTTGAAGAAGTGGCTGATTCCAGGCTGGGGCAGGGAATGCATAAGATAAGTCTGGAGTACCTCGTTGTGCTGGAAAGTAACAAAATACTAAACATACACAACAATGATGGGGGAGGTCATAGGGACACAGAACTTCCAACGGCCAAATCTGGAGCAATACGAGCAACAGTTAAAGAATGTAGTAATAGATTATAATTCAAAGTGTGCAATAAATATCTATGACTCCACTCTCCTATGCATAAAAAACCCAAATAATTGAATTTTAGAGCACAACGTCCCACTTCTGAAGTGTGGACTGCACATAGTAACTTCCTTCCGAAGGACAGTATGGAAATGGGGCAGGTAAGTAACTTTACAGTACAGAAACCTGTCAGATATCACCTCAGCCAGGGGATCAAAGTCACTGTCCACAGTGATAAGCCGTATCAATAGTACGTCACTTGATGTCACACGATGGGAATATTCTTAAACACAAAACCCCAGTCTAAGGAGGAAAACGTCGGCCAACCTCAGTTGCAGAACATTTTACAAAGCACTTGGTCAGTGCTCCTCAAAACTGCCAACATCATCAAAACCAAGGAAAGTCTAAGAAACTGTCACAGCCCAGAGGAGCCTAAGACACAATGACTAAATGTGATGTGGCATCCTGGATGGGTCCTGGAAAGAAATAGGAAAAAAACTAATGACTCTGAACAAAACATGGACATTATTTAATAGTTGTGTATTATTGATGGTTGAGTAGTTGTGACTAATGTACCACAGTAGTGTACAATGTTAACAATAGGAGGTCCTCGTGTGGGTACCTGAGAATTCTCTACCTTGCAACTCTTCTGTAAATCTAAAATATAGTTTATTTTGAAAATATTAAACAATGGGATCTGGCAGAATAAACTGGGTAAAATGGAGAGGAAGGAGGCAGCAGAAGCCTCTTTCTTGTCAGCGTAAGATCAGCAGGAGATTTGCTGCCCAGGACAACTTGCTGTGACATTTGGGAGCTAATCCTTGGCCTGCAAAGCCAGCAACCCTGTACAGAAGCTGGCAAAGTTGGCACCTTTACTTGCAATTCAAAACCTCAATCAAATGAGTCTGCGGCTCCTCACCCATGACGTGGTTACCAGTGGCTGGAGGGCTGCGCTTCACCTGGTTGAAGCATTGCGGTGGGAGGAGGCAGAGGAGTGCAGTTGGCCTCCGCCAGCTGGAGCCCCCACCAAAGGGGGATGGGAGTCTGGGGTCTGCTCATCTTACTTTTCTGTTTACAGATCCAAAATAAGGGCCTGGAGAGTTTCTTGCTCCAACTGTCTTTCAGGGGAAGACCTTCTCTAAGACATTTTCTAGAGAATCGCTGGAAAGAGTTGGAAGGGGACCTGGCTGCAAACTGAGACATGTGGCCAGGGGACTCTAAAGGAGAAGGAGTCAGTTGATGTGAAGTTCAAGTTTCTGCCACACCTAGGAATACCCAAGTGTGGCAGAAACAGAAGTGCTAACAGCAGTATTTGAGAGGTTGGCAAGAAGCTGGCAATCAGAGGATGGAGGTAGTGGTGGGGGGAGCGGGAAGACATTACAGGCTGCCTGCTCAGCAGCAGAGGATGAACCAATAAAACAAAATTTAAAAAGAAGTTTGGGGTGGCAGTGGACACATGCCATGGAACAATAGCTTTGGGATCTGGGTTGAAGTCCAGCTCGATGCTCACTGACCCTCCTCAGTCTTGTTACTTCGGCTTTTGGAGTCAGCCTTCTCCTCCTCTGTAAGGTAAGGATGATAATAACCCCTCACAGGAAGGTGGCAAAAATTAAATGTGAAAATTAAGCATAGGGATAACTAAACAAAGTGAGAACTCAATAAATGTTTGTTATCATTATTGCTGTATTATTGCTATTATTAGAAATTCCAGAAATGCAAATGAGTTCCAAGTTTCTTGTTTATGCAGCCATGGCAGGACGGGGAAATTGCTCATCTTTCCTAGGACCTATCTGCTTTTTCTACACTTGTCACTTGGGATCACGTCTTCACAAATCTTTGCAAACCCGCCCCCCTCCCTCGCACCTTGCAGATGATCCCCTCTGAGAAACATGCTCCCAATACATCTTGCAATGGTTCCTAATTATTGCTCAAGGAGCAGCTGTCCTTTCTAAGTCTCATCATTTAAGCTAAATCTAAAAAAGAAAAAAAAATTATTCATTCCATGAGGCAGTTACTTATTCAACAAATAAAGATGGAGCATCTACTATGTGCCGGGAACTGTTCTAGGTGCAGAGGATGCTGCTGTGAATGAGCAGATAAAACCCCTGTTCTCAATGAGCTAACATTGTAGAAGGGGGAGACAAATAAAAATAACACACAGTAAAATATCAGGCTGTAGTTAGTGCTACTCTGGATGGTAAAATACAGTGATGTGATGAAAAGGGACCACATGGTCAGCATAGGCCTATAAGGAGGTGACATTTACATCAGGATCTGAATGGCAAGAGAGAGCCTGTGGTGACCAGGGAAAGAACTTTCCAGAAAGACAGAGTGGCCAGTGTAAACTTCCTAAAGCTTGGCTTCTTCAAGGAAACAAAAAGGTTGGTAGATGGAATTATAGACAAGAGGCAGATTGATGCAAAATGAGGTGTATAGGTGGTCAGGCCCAATTGTGAGGGGTTTCTAAGTCAGTGTTATAGATTAAATTGAGTCCCCCCAAAAGATATGATCAAGTCCTAAACTTCGGTACCTGGGAGTGTGACTTGATTTGGAAATAGAGTCTTGGCCGGAGTAATCAGGTTAAGATGGAGTCACACAGAATTAGGGTGGGCCCTAGCATCAATGACTGGTGGTATCCTTATCAGAGGAGGAAAATTTGGACACAAAAATCAGACACAAAAGGGAGAATGCCATGTGACAATGAAGAGAGCGGAGGAGTGCCAAGGACTGTTAGCACCCACTAGAACCCAGGAAAAAATGGAGAAGGACACCCCCCCCACCCTGCCACCCCGCAGCCTTCAGAGAGGGCATGGCCCTGCCAGCAACCTGAGTTCAAGCTTTTAGCCTCGGGAGCTATTGTTTTAAGTCTCCTGGTCTGTGGTGCTTCACTGCACTAGTGAATGAGTGCAGTCAGGTTAAGGAGTCTGAGTTTTAGTGTGAGAGTTACGGAACGATTCGAGGGTTCTAAGTGGAGAAAGGTACAGTCCAGGTTTTGTGTTACCAGGATAAGAGAATGGGTGGTGGCAGGCAAGTGGAGAAGGAACACCAGTAAGAAGGTTGTCGCATGGTCCAGGCGACTGAACTAGGGTGGAAGAAAGTATCAGTTGGATTCAGAATGTACTTTGGAGGTAGGATTAAGGTGATAGGTGAGACAAAGCACAAAATCAAGGGTATTTTCTAGATTCATTCACATAAACTTTGTTTTGATAGTATATGTTTATTCCATTAGTTTTAAAATATTGACATTTCACTGGTTGCTGATTTAGTTAACCTTAAGAGAACAATAATCCTGGCTTATTTCTAAGTTTTAATACTCAAGCAGTAAACTTGAGAATGGGACAGCACTTCTCTGCAGAACTTCCAGGTAAGGATGTGAAGCTGGAGAGCTTCCCCATTTCCTCATCTGGGAAATGGTGGGCACTGAGAACAGTCACCCACTCACATTGCCCGACCCTGTGCAGGGAGGGGCGAGAGCACAGGACTCTGAGACAGGACTGGGGCTCTAACACTGGTTCTCTTGCTGACTCACATGGGACCTGAGACACACACTCCGTGCCTCTGGGCTTCATCTTCCAAAGCCATCGTATGGAGTAGCGTTGTTGGTTTATAAGTCCTTTCTCAACAAATAATGTTGTATATGTCCCTTGCCTTAGACTACTTTTGAAAACCTTAAAGATTTCGAAACAAAACTAGGGTTAGTGCTGTATTCTGAATAGAAGAAATGTGGCATCTTAAATTTCTTTGGAGTTCTGTTTCTGAGAATGTAAAAAAACTAGGTTATATAGATCGTTTGAAAAATGCTGCCAATAATGAACAAAATGTAAGATTAATTAAAATACAGAGGAGCTGACAGTATATGAAGAATGATCAGGCAAAAATGTAGGTGAAATCTAGGTCTTGGGGATTTCTGCAGAGCCCAGGGTTCATCCAAAGGGCTGTAGCCTCAGGGTAAGGGTGAGCCAGCAGGGAACTTGTCCTGCCTACCCCCACCCACACCTAACTGTGAGAAAAGTAGTTTGAAAGTGGGGGAGGGGTGCGCAAAATCCCTGAGATGATATTGTCACAGCCAGGTCTCACACAGATTTGCAGACCAAATTCACAGAAGTTGGGCAATCAAGAAAACCTCCAACAGTAAAATTAGTTAAAAAATTACCCAATCTGGCAGTGTTCCCAGGTCCCTGGAAAAGTAAACACAAATCATCTCTGGAAAAGATCTCAAAAAAGTCCCTAAAATAATTTTGTAAAGTCAATGAGTAACAGAGTCCAAAATACCCAAACACACAAGGAAGCAAGGAACCAAAACAAGAATGAGCAATAAAAAACACAGGGGGAAAAAAAAACACATCTACTTTAAAAATTGTAATGATTATTAGACTTAGGTGATAAAAACAACTGTGGTATTATATGTAAAGATACAAAGAACAAGCTTGAAAATATGTCTGGAGATCAGAAAACTATAAAAAATAGCATTGCAAACTTTTAAAAGAACCAAATTTAACTTCTATAGATGAAAAATTCAATAACTAACATTAAAAATTAAACGGATAGATTTAATGTACGTGAAAATGGCTAAGGGGAAAACTGAGCTGGAAGGTGTGTCAGAGAAATCTCCCAGGAAGCAGCATAGAGACAAGCACACAGGGACTGTGGAGGAGAGGCCGAAAGACAGGAGGAGACAGGAACTTCTGACCAATGCGGGTGTCTTCCAGGTGCTGCAAAGAAATAACTGACAAGCCAGGATTCTGCACCCAGGAAACACAGTTTTTCCAAAAGTGAAAACAAAATAAAGACACTACATACAACAAAAGCTAGAGTAATATAACCTGTAGTATAAGGACTTATAAAAGATGCACTTCAGGCAAACAGAAACTGATCCCAGGTGGAAGGTCTGGTAGGCAAAAGAGAATGAAAAAAAATTGTTAAGTGGCAAATACACAAGTGAATCTAAGTGAAAATCACTGTGTAAAAATAATTACGTCTTGAGGAATTCAAAAGGCAAAAGAGAATTAAAATGCCCTAAGGTCTTTGTATTGTCTAGGAAGAAGTAACAGGAAGGTTAACTTTACAAAACTTTAGTGAGTACACAGGCTGTACTTTTTAGAGTAATCAATAATACAATAGAAAACAGAGCTTAACTTTCAATGAGGAGGGGAAATTAAGTTAAAAGATACGAGAGGAGTCAGAAAAACAGGTAAAAGGAACATAGAATGAGCGAGGCAAATAAAATACACAAAACAAGACACAGATTTAAACCCAAATGTACCAGTCATTTCTTTACACATCAATAGACTAAATGCCTAATTAAAAGGCAAAGACTATTATACCAGATGCTGTGGGTTGAAATGTGTCCCCGAAAAGATGCTGAAGTCCTAACACTTGTACCTGTGAGTACGATCTTTGGAAACAGCGTGTTTGCAGATGACCAAGTGAAGCTGAGGTCATTATCCAATATGACTGTGGTTCTTATAAAAAATGGGAAATTTAGACACAGAGACAGACACAGACAGAGGAAAGACAATGGGAAGACACAGGGAGAACAGCAACTACAGAGCCAAGGAACGCCTGAGGCCACCAGAAGCTAGGAGAAAGGCCTGGGACAGATCCCCCTCACAACCCTCAGCAGGGACAAACCCAGCCAACAAACTTGATCTTGGATTTCTAGCCTCCAGAACTGTGAAACAATAAATTTCTATTGCCCAAGCCACCCAATTTGTTCTTTTCTTGTTAAGGCAGCCCTTGGAAACTAATATGCCAGATTTTTTTTATCATGTTCTCCTTCCCTTCCTTCCTCTCCCCACACCCGTGTGGTAAGGGCAGCTTTGTCTGTGTCCCTGCCCACAGCTTTCCTTGGGGGCACATCCTCCTTCAGATTCCCTCTTTCTTCACATCAAACTCGCTCAGGGTTCCAAGGAGATACTGAGGGGAACAGAATTAGGGAAAATCGAGCACCTCACAGTGTTTAACCTCAGAGTTTAGTCTAAAACCCTGCCTGTTGGAAATACAAATTGGCTCCAACAACAAGAAGTTTGTAGCCATTGACTTAATTCCATTGCTAGGAGTCAGCCTGTCTCTGGGTCTGATAGTATTTTTTTCTCCCTGCGTCTAAGGGAGATGAAACAAAAGTCTGATTTCCTCCTGACAGCGGGAAGCCAAAAGAGGAGGCAGGGACTATTCCATGAGTATTCAAAGAAAGGAAAAAAAAGGAAACCAAAACCTCCATCACTAGATAAAATGGAAACCAAAAAACCAGATCTACCTGTGAGAATTATGCCATGGAATCCCATCCTCTGTGTCTGGTGGTCACAATGATCTTTGGTAAAGACCACACATTTCAAGGAATGCTGGGTGTGACTGTGTTTCTCACAGACGCAGATTAAGGGGCCACGTTCTACGCATCTGCAGGCACAGGGGCAAAGCAGGCAGCCCTGCCGATGAAGAGGGGACGTGGGACTCCAGTTACAGGCACCCACGCACCGCAGAACTCAGAGCAGAGGGAGCTGGAGCTAGCTTACATGGGTTCACTGAGACGACTGTTAGACTTTGAGGAATACCGTGAGTTAATTGTTAAACATAGCCATTATTAAAAACAAATGTATGTATACCTAGAGTATTAATTAAAGTGTATTAAAAACAAAGGTAATAGATACTCAAAGCGCAACATTTTCTCATTATTTCACTATTGCATTCGTGTGGAATCATGGAAATACAGATGCAATGGCACATCTTTTCCCAAAATCGTGTCCAGAAACGTCACATTGGTGACTTGAATTGGCCATATCGGGAATATTTAGACTTTGGAAATTGGCAAATGCTACAAATTAGGGCTGGATTTATTATTTTATTAATTTATAGACTTAAGAAAATGTTTAAAATGCAGATTAAACTTAAAAGCATGTCTCATCTGCAGCTGTTATGCTGGAAATGGTATAAAAAATGAAATATTTTTTGAGTTCAAAACTATTATTCAGTTCAGCAAAGATGTCACATCCTTGACAGATGAAAGGTCCAATGTAGTTTCACTGTTTACATTTGTCTTATTCCTTAATGTCAGTCAAAACATCAACTAGCATTCACCTGGGAGCTCCGCTCAGCATGCTGCAGACATTTATCGGCACACCGCCACCCCCACCTACTGCTGAGCCTCAGCCCTGACCCTGCTGCAGCCCTGGGGTGGGGACTGGGGGTGCAGGCCAACGAAAGTCCAAAGAAGAGACAGTTCCTGCCCTTCCAGCAGCGTACCGTTCAGCCAGAGGGAATGGCTCCTGCCTTGTGCCCGTGCGATCATTTTCCACCGTGGACCACAGGTGGCACTCCACACCTACCCTCAGGAAGAGGGGGCCCTTGAAAACAGGAAGTTATTAGATATCCATTCTTCCCTGGCCTACTAGGAAGCTACATTTAGTGTTCATATATATGATTCTAAGGCAATATAAGATCTGGATAATCAAAGAAGCATTAAAGCCAATTCAACGTTTCTAATGAAAACACATTTTACAAAGAAGCCTTAAACAAGTGTTGAAACAAACAAAATCCTTTCATCTTAAGTTTGAACATTCTCTCAATTGAGATTTTTGCGAATCTGGCTTCTTATTACACAGTGCCAAGGGCACATACTTTGGGTGGGGGAGGGGAGATGACAATACGGGGAACAAAACAAAATGTTGTGTTTACCCTTGTTCATGATAAAATTAATTTCTTTAAAATTAAAATTTCCAGTAAACAGAAAACAGTCCTTGAAGTACTTAGCCAAGGCTGCTGGTTATTCCCAAACACCCATGATGCCTGTAGCTTTAATACTAGAATCCCTGAATTTTGGCTCATCACCTAGCACCACAATCTCCTAGCTCCCTTGGAGCTAAGTGTGGTCACGTGACCAAGTGGGCCAGTGGGATGCAAGTGTAGGGGTGTATATGCAACTTTGAGGGCTGGGGAAAGACGTGCCTCCACTAGTTCTGTCCCCATTCAGCTGGCTGGACCAGGGGGGTAGTGAAAACCAGAGAAACCATTGTAGAGCGTGAGGTGGAGACTTTGTGTTAAACAGCAGAGCAACAATATAGAAAGAACCTGGGTCCCCATCACCATCAAGCTATCGAATCAGCATCAGGTGGCCTTCCCAGACTTTAATATGAGAGAGATATTATTAGCTTCTACCTTCCTTAAGCCACCACTATAGCAGCTGAATTTGTATCCTGAATAATACCAACATTACCAACATCTTAGAACATTGTAACCATTTGATTTTAATATTTCAGAGATGAAATTCTTTCTAGAACATGTTACACTTTTTCTTAACTCATTAAACAGACAGAGTATAATTTACTCTTTTTTGAACCAGGAGGCATAATTACTATTCCGAACATAATACAAAGAGGTGAGGAAGTGTCGAGGGCTGCTGGCCCAACAGTACGTGGCCTTGGGCCATTGGGCTTGGTTGATTCATGCCTCACTCCTGCAGTTTTCTGACTCCCCCCACAATCAAACTATCAGGGGTCAAATCCACCCAGAGCCTCAAACATAGAGGTATTCAATAAATGTTATATGTTGTTGCTATTAGTATTAACATTATTATGTATTGGGGACAAATGGTCATTTCAAAAATCCAGTGTTTTTATTTTTTGCTTAAATCAGAGTTCTAATTATAAAGACACAGAAACTGGAAATCCCACTACATGGAGACATTGAGTCATCTGTGTCTACAGAATGGAAGCTAGTTTCTCTTTGGTACAGATCCTCTCTCTTTACCTCTTTAAACGACTTTGATAGCACTGGCTGGTGTGGCTCAGTGGACTGAGCACCAGCCTGCAGATGAAAAGGTCCCCAGTTTGATTCTGGGCCAGGTCCTCAGCTGGGGGTGTGTGGGAGGCAACCGATCCAATCGATGTTTCTTTCCCTTTCTTTCTCCTCCCTTTTCCTCTCTCTAAAAATAAATAAAATCTTTAAAAAAAAACAAAAAGGACTTCCATGATCTTATTTTTTGTCATGGAATCAACCTGTTGACCTTGGGGAGTCTCTGGACAAAGAACCTAAATCAGTAGCAGACGCTGCAAACGAGATGTAAAGATTCTGTTTGATAATGAAGAAGATCCTCTCCATGGCAGTCAGAGTGTGGCTCCACAGAAAAAGTGCAGTGATAAGAGGTGCCTGCTTCCCTTGACTTGTGCGAGCAAGCGCAGCAAGGCCAACAGATGATGCTCTTACAGCAGTGAGCATGTGCCAGCAATGTGGCTGTCGGCCAGGGCCAAGAGAGAGGTGCCAGATGGGCCTTGGGAGGGGGCATGACCTATGAACTCCGGAGCACTGACATCTGGCTGTCAGTTGAACTTTCCCTTTTCTGCCTATAATTCACTCACGTTACTCTCAAGTCTCAGAGTAGGGGTTAAACGTCACCGCCTGGGTTAACAGCCTTAAAGGAGAAGCTTGTTCCCTACATGGACCAGAGAGGGTTTCCACATGTGTAGGAGCACAGTGATTGACAGAGCAGCTTGGGACAGCACCAGGCAAGAAGTGATAGACGTCAGCCAGCCTAGACCGGTGACAAGGTCGGCACAACCAGAAGTTCTTGGAATGTCCTGGGGATGAGACTCCCAAAGGCTCAGACACTTATTTTATCATGATAATATTACTAGTATAAATATATCAAACTGTTATTATTGATATGAAAAAATGTTATTATTTTATAATATTAATATCATTGCATATTTTATTGTTCTATATTATTAATATATTGTCATAGAACTACGACAGTAATTATTATCATCCCTTCGGTGGCCAGGTGTGTGTCTAGTCCTTCTCCCCCAAAATGTCCTCCCCTCCAAACCTATGGCTGTTAATAAACTGCTATAATTGAGTTTGTAAGAAATGTGTCTATAGTACAAGGAAGCAAACTTTGAGGGAGGGCTCAACAGCATTTTCTTAAAATATGAGACCTTTAAGAGCAGACCAAATAATATCTTATTTTGCTTGCTCAGCACTTTTAGGCAACGCTGGCTCCCCAGCCATGTCCCAGATTGTTGAAATTGCCAAGGGAGCGGTCATTGGTAAATGGAAGGAGGCCGTCCAGTCTCCCTGCTGGCCTCTCCACAATTAAACCCTTTTGTTAATGGTCATTGGGGCCTCAGGGTCTAAGACACTGTCAGAATAAAGCTGGAGAGGCTTAATAGTTTGCCAACTTTATTTTGCCAAATAGGATTTCTTAAAAATTAGCAAATCCTGACAACTTATGACAGTTTATATAAGATATTATAAACTTTAACACCAAAATAGAGGGAATTAGATATTTCAGAAGAAAGGATAATCCGTTCAGTGAAATCATTTTAGCTTTATGAAGACAGTAAATGGTTGTCACTTTTCTCATGTCACGAGGGGGTCGGAACTTCATGCAGACTGGCACCTGGTTTGGAGCTATTCTTCTCCAACGCTTGGGGAGCTGTCTGGGGTCTGCTGGCCTAGAATAATCCCCACACATGTCCCCAAATACACGGGCGGTGGACTCAAAGAGGAGCTGTGGCCGGTTGTCAAGCAGGCATGGGTCCTGCCTGCTTTGTGCAGGGCCTGCATCCTCTGCTAAGCATCCCAAAAGCTTCCTTCCTGCCCTGAGGTGTCTCCGAGTGTTAGGAGCACTGAAAACTGCCTTTTGTAGGAAGCAGGAAAATTGCAAAGTCGAGTTCATTCCATGGAGTGCATTTTCATTTTTCTTGGCCCCAGAAATGCTGTGTCTGACAGTAATTTTCATTCTTGGGTCATGGCTCCCAGGGGAGTAGGAGAAAGGCCAAACAGAAGAAAAAAGTTTGCAGTGTGTTTCTTTAGCTCCTGGATTTGCTCCCTGGCTCTACAAACAGAGAGGCTGCCCGGCTCCAGCCCTCCAGATGCAATTCCCAGACACCGGCAACTGCGCAGGTAGCTGAGCGGGGAGACCTGCCCTGTGCCAGCTTCAGGGACACAATTCCAAAGCGGCTGTGCCCATGAGGAAAAGGAGGCCCTCTTTGTTAGAATAATAACCAGTGACAAAAAACTTCACCCGAAACCTTTCCCTAAAACCAATGACCCCTGAATAATGTTGAGTCACTTCCCTCCACCTACCGTTTTTCTTTTCCAGCAGTTGGAAGAACTGCAGAGAAACCAAAGGGATAAAGGCTGAATTCTTAACCAGTTCATAACCAGTTCTTCCGGAAGCCTCCTCTTTCTGCTGACCTGAAATAATTTCCATACATTTTCCTAAATCTATGGGAGCTAATTGCCAATTTGCATTTTGGTCGGAGCATTCAGATCTCAAAATGGAAACATAAGCCCTTTATTTCAAGACAAGTAAATGAAGAAAAACTTCTGTGGCTCATTTTCTCATGCCCGAAAGGCTTGTGGAGAAAAGCTCAGTCTTTCCTCTCCAGGAGCCTCTTCAAAAACATCTCAGAGGAGCAGCTAGTCCTCGGGGCTGAGCTGCTTCGTGTGACTGCAGTTGCACTGGAGAATTTATTCTCCACCCCCTAGCCTCTCCAAGTCATTAATTCTTAAAAGGGTCACGGGATTTTAATTTTGCCTGATATGCCTCCTTGGAGCCAAACTTGACGTCAGCACCTTTTATAAGCAGGAAACTATGAATTAGCACCCAGCATTTTCAGGATGAGTCCCCTAGTTGAGGCTCTATTTGGGAAAACTTTTCTGTGTCCTTTGACACTAGCCTGCTCACATTATTAATTTAAATGTCTCGGGAACATCATCTGCTTCTACTAAAATAAATGACGAATGAGTTCTGGAAAGCGGTTTTGAGAGCCGCCCCGAAAGGCACAGTCAGGGGAAAGCTCAGTGTCTGAAACATCCATTTAGATGCGAGGCTGAGTAATGTGTGTTTAGCTCTGACCCTAAAATCTGCTCGCCTTACAGCGCTCCCTATCTGGTGTAATTCGCTTTCTTCGCTTGTACAAATGCACGCGACAGCAACAGCATGCATTGTGTGCCCTGCTGTAACAACAAGGCCGCATCCTGCACCAGCTCCAGTGACAGAACCTGACAGGTCCCATGTCTACCCAGCTCTCAACCTTTCCTCACATTCTGCAGCTGGACTTCTGCCCAAGCACCCGTGCCCCAGCCCAATAACGCTGTGGAGAAAGGAGATCATGGAGCCGTACCTTGTACCCGGGTTTCCGCCCTCTTTTCTTTGGGATCTTCACTGCTGGCAAAGAACCAGCTGAAGCAGAATAAAGGTTATGAACTGCCATCTTCACAGGTGTTGAGTGAAGAGGGGGTCGGCCTCGCTTTCTCCCAGGGATCCTCTGAGACTGCATTTCTGCTGGTGCCAGTCTTACAGAAGGAAGTGACAAATCGTTCACCGGCAGAAGAGGTGCTAAGAATTAGTCCAGACACAAAGCAAAACAAAAACAAAAGTGTTTGTTTGGTGTGCAAGGCAAACATGGATCTGGTTTGGCGATTCTGATCATACCACCCCTTAGTGCAGGGGAAGACCAGATACCAGGGGGCCAGGCACCAGCAGGAGCTTCTATGGTGCTGCTGAGCTGAGCTCCTGGTATAACTTCAGGGACAGCGAATTTCCACGGAACTTCAGTGAAGTAGGGAAGGTACTGACTGGTGGACAAGACAATAGATTCCCAGCTCCAAACACAATCGATAGTGTCACCTGCAACAAGCCAACTGTATCTGTCTGTGTCTCAGTTTCTCCAGTTAGTTCAACTTTGAACCAATATAGTAATAGTATTAAATAAACACAACCATTCTCTCACACTCACTTCCATTCCTTTGGTTTGGTTATAAATTGTTATGAACTTTTCTCCATGAAAGAAATTTAACAGCACAAATCAATTGTATTAGAGTTAACTATGTCTCTCAATCACATCGTGGGGAGAGATTTACATATAGGAATGTTTACTTGAACATGATTTAGAACTGCAAACATAAAATGGATATAGCCCAAATAACAAGCAAGAGGGGAATAGTTGATTTATCTACAGAATAAAATAATCAACTAGTTAAAAGCCTTTAAAACCATTCTTATTAACACAAGGTTGAGTGACAAAGCATCACACAAATTATACATAAACACGATCTCTATTATGTAAAAATGTATTTGGTGAAAAAGTAGAAGGAAAGTGCTGAAGTGCTACCAATGGGAAAGAGAGTAGGACTCTGGGTAAATGTTTATCATGTTCAAATCCCTTCCTCCAAGCAGATACCTCACAAACTATAATATTCTCAGCATTAAAGATACTAATAAGCTTCTCAAGTAGAGTTGGCCAAATATTTCAGCAAGAGCTAGTTGATCATCCCCGACCCAGAGAGCATAGCTGGTACCATGAGCTCAGGGGTCAGATTTCCTGGAATGTTCAGGAATGTGACAAATGAGACAGAGCTCTTGACTTTAACTCCGGGGTGATGCTAGGTAATAAAGTCAACTTCTGAGAATTAGTGATACCTAACAGTGGAAATGAGAAGCGCTTGTTCAGAAGGTGGCAGAAAGAGTTGGGAAAGATGGAAGAAGCAGTCACTGCACCCTGTCTGGGCAGCACTGCAGGAACCTGGCTGCTTTGCTCAAGGAGGAAAATATCAAATAGTGGAAAGTCTTAGAAACTTGACATGGGAAGTTTTGGGCATCCTTTCTGAATGTAAGTTCATTTTGTTAATTCTCTAAACACTAACCATATTCTCTCAACAATTTTTATTGTTCTTGAAAATATCAAACCTAGTAAACACAGTTTTAAAGCACAAATTTATTGATTGATTACACTGTTAAATAGTTCAGATGGATGAATGTGCTGTTGAGAATATCAATTTTCCCTGCTTTTGTCAGTGTAGAAGAAATACCACATCTCATTGTTTCTAAGATGCATGTTTTTCACACATTAACATCAAAATTAGGGTGCACAATATGTACAGCAGAACCCTCCATGGAGCCTTTTTTCTTTCTTAGTGGTACTGAAATTGTGACATATAATGAAAGACATTTTAGAGTCAAGGGATTATGTTGATGAAGATAAACCCATCAACATTATTACATTTCTAGACTTCATGTCTGTACTCCACAATACCAACAAACATCCAAAATATTCATTTTCAAAAAAGATGCATCCAAAAACATTGAAGAACCACCAAAATTTACCCAATAAGATTTTTGCTATGTAAAATTTGGTCTGAGTCCCACTTTGAACTATCATGATCCAGTTTCTCCTTCATCATTGTTTATAGACTTTGGAAACAGGAATTCTACCTAGTCTAGGGCATGTTTCTCTACCTTTCTACTTTGCCTCTAGTAAGGAGGTCACCAATATATCAACTAATATCAAGACCAAAAGCCAACAAACCCATGATCAGAGATCCACTGAATCTCGGGTCTTCTTGAAGGGTCACTTGCTGTCTTCTCTCACTGGTGAGCTGGGATATTGTACTAACTGAGATTAGTCCCTCACAGAACTCTTCTTGTTGAGTAGGTTTTGAAGAGTAAAGGAAGAGTAACAATATCCTATAAGTTTGTATCACCCAAAAAGACACTTAACTATCCCCAAATTTCTCAATATGTCAGAAAAATATTTCCTTGGGCAAACGTCATCTTTTAAAGTGGGTTTTTCTGTTGTCCTATTTTCCTCTCCCTGCTGAGAGGAAAAACCAGGACTCGTGCTGCTTTTCATTTGCTCCCATAGAAGACAGCCCTCTTAGGAGTACAAAGGACCTTTCCAGATAATTAAATCTGATCAACAAATTTTATAGTAATAGAGAAACAATGAACCATTATTGGTAGCATACGAGGCACTTCAGCAGCTGGGAAATACTTGGAGATAGGAAGTCTTCCTATTGTCTCTCCTGTTCACCACACCTGGACGACTCACACAGCTCCACCATTAACCAGGAAGGTACTGTGTCCCAGTTCCTCGTCACAAATACATACACTTTTAAGCAACAAGACAGGAGACTTAAAAATTGAAGAGGTTGTTTTAACTGTGGGAATTCTTTAAATGTCTCCTTGGAATAATTTTAAAGAGTGGGGGAAAAGCACTTACAAAGTGGTGTTTCAATAATAGACTTTGGAAAAGATGGTGGCAAAAGTTCAGGATCCCCCTAAACCTCCCTTTCCAAAAGGACCACATGCACAACACACCATAAAATAGCACAGACCAACAGTGAAAATCAGGAAGAGTCCTTACTCATGGAATCTTGGAATGCAGTGGAAACAAGGCAGGTGAAACATGTTTACGGAGAACACAATTTTGAAAATTATGAAAAATTTATCAAATATTTAAAGAAAAGGTCAAAACTAATAGAAAAGGGAAATACTCAAAGATATATTAAGGAGCCACCTTCCAGAATGAAGAGGCTCTCTGTGTCTTAAGAAAATTCCTTTAAAGATGAATAGCAATAAATCCTAATAAAATGACATACTTCAAAGCAGTAAGATAAAATCTATAAGAATTTAGACAGAACAAATAGATCCTTTACAATGTGAAAAATAAACAGGCTAATTCTCTTCAGCATCATTAGCCAGAAGATAATGGGGTCGCCATGATGTCAGGTTTTTTTCCCGCACTATGAAGAGAATCTCGCCATAGGGTCTTTGCATATGTGGTTCCCTTTGCCCAGCATGCTCTGTCTTCCCCTCTCATTTACTCCCCTCATTCTTACACAGTTAACTCAAGGAAGCTTGGCCTGACCTCTCATTACTATTTCTGAAGCTTAGAGTTCCCCAGCTGTGACTCAAACCCACTGCCTGTGCAGCATCCACCGTGGAACCTGGACAAGGGAAGCAGATGCGGACACGAAGATTATAGCCCCTGCTGTGCCCCTGACCTAGGAATTGATTGTCTTCTGCCAGCGCCATGACATTGTGGCAGGTTAACTTGTTAGCTTGCAGAGGCTAAAACCTCAGACCCTTCACCGCTCATCTAGATTTAGTAAGTAGAAAGACGTACATGAAGAAAATAATATTTTTAAACAATTCTACTTGTACTAAAAAAAGACTTGAATAAATTTTTTAAAATATTCTATTATTGGACAGATGTATTTTAAAATGTAATTTTTACCTAAATTATTCTCTAAATTAAATGCAATCATGTAAAAAAGCCAAAGTCACTTAAAGAAAAACACAAAACAAAAGCCAGCAGGTGAGACTTGCCCTCT
>VMDR010011240.1:0-28921 GCA_007922815.1 Macrotus californicus | reverse complement strand
ACAAGCATTAGGGAAAGTTTGCACTGTATATATAATAAATATACCTATAAAACATGCGAATATAGTAGCTCCTAGGATTTAAAAAGATAATGCTATGTCTACTATATACATATAGTACAAAAACATTCTTTTGTCAGCCCACATTTAATGAACTTGGGTTTGATATATACCATTGCTAATGTCCCCGTAAAACATATAAATCACCTATACAACTAGAAAAAAGTACGTTAAAAGAGGAAAAATTCACTAATATCACTAAAAGTCAAGTTGCGTTGGCAAATAAAAACTTTCCTAACGACTGCCGTTTCATCACACGTGAAGATGTCTCTAAGCTTTGCCAAGAACTGTGCTCCATCCGTAGGCACTTGGGAACCGTGAACCAAGGCAAGCCTCCAGTTCCCATGACACTTGCAGGCTTGTGACTTGTGTCACGAAGCCGGGGCCTACGCATGCGTTTCCCGCAACTTGAGAACAGAGCCTAACGACCCAAAGAACACACAGAGAGGCTACATCTAACATCTTTGGCAAACAAAAAAGCTTCTATCCTATTAAGTTGATACATATTTATAGTACATTTACAATGATGTATATACACGTAGAAAATTTCTCATCAGAACAAAATTATTTAACATTTGTAACACTGATTATAACAAAATGTATATAGCAGTATGTAGCAGAAATAAATTAACGTTGAAAGTCTGCCTATTTAACACTAGAACGCTCATAAGACGTATGTGGATTCCCAACATCTGAGCTTGGAGTGAAGCCCCAACACCAGCCCCCTCCGTGCTTGATGCAGAAGGTGGCACAACGCACTTGGAGTAACCGGAGCCCACACAGCTCTGCACATCTGCTAGCAAGCACAGAGGGACCACTCCCTAGCACCACACACATTGTAACAGACACACCATTTACACACAGTAACATCTACATCCCGCAGAGCAGCCTGAATATCATGTCCACGCGACAGCTGTATACGGAAAAATTCCCCTTCCCCAAAGTCCCACAGCAATAACCTATGGAAATGAGTTTAAATGCACATAATTCAGAGGTATTCTGACAGTTCCATTTTTACAATCACATATTAAAATATTTCCTTTATATATTCTACCGAACTCTTTGTTCAAACTACTTTATCAGGAAAGTCAGGAAGCAGTTGTATTTGGTTTTTCTCGTGCACAGCACTTCTCGATATGCACACCACACTAGTGCCGGACTTCCTTCCTGATCGCCGTTTTAAGCGCGCCATTCCTTCCATGTTATCCCTGAGCACACGAACAATGAGTACAGAATTGTGTATATCTTTACAAACGTCCTCAGAATTCTTGTCCAAAATATTTTCCGGAAGACAATTTTATCAAACGTGTTATTAGAAACTTCCTAGGAAACCAGCTGTAATATAACCATCACCATTGAAAAGGTTATCTAAAATAACAGATTTGTTTATAAACGTAGGCCTCTGTGCTTGAGTATTATATTCCAAGAACGTTTTAAGTAAACAAAATAAAATACAATGAAATGATCACACGTTGAACTTCATTCTGTTCATCCCCTAACATCCATGAACAGTTCATATACATTCATTATTCAGTTTTATATTTACATGTTAATACCATCACCCACACACAAACTTTATGTGTCCAATAAAGTAATTAGTGGGACTAGATTTTGGGCTCTGTTAAAAATGCTTAGGAGTTAAAAAAAAAACTGTATCACGCATGCATAGGAATGTCCCAAATGCATGGCTTTTAACGGTAAACCTTATGTAGGTGAGTTGATACTCCACGACAAAAAAAAAAAAAAAAAAAAAAAAAATCCTTTTTATCCACATCCAAAGATGTCCAATGAAATGTAAACATTTGAAAGGCAGGATGAAGTTCAAAACAGTATAAATCTACATTTATTTTGTCTTTGTTTTTATAGCTGGTAAAGCTTCTAGATCAACTCAAATGTGCTGTCCCTCCCTTTTCCCCAGATTTCTGCAGGGTGGCTTATGGCTATGGAGACTGTCTTCTGTAAAAGCCCACGCTCCAAGTTTCATCTGCTTGAAATCAGTTTCAGCTCAATCTTCGCCCTTCACACACTTGCATTTTGGGGAGCCACACACAGAGAGGCTGTCCTCATGCTGCTGGGCCAGGCACAGATACGGACTAGAGGCAGAGAGACGCTCTTGATCTGGCCAAAGACCCCTCACGGCAGCCAGAGGTTGAGACTCCCAACAGCTGTCCACACAGTTCAGGACAGAACAGTTCGGGGTTCTCCAGAACTTGACAAAATCGGTTACCGATGCAGGAACAGTCCCTCGGGCTGTGATCTCCTGCTCACCTACGTTCATGGAAAAGAACTTTTCAGAGAATCTGTACATCGTCCTGGGTTGCGGTCACATTGGTTTCTTGCTGTACACACTTCAGGAGATCCTTACAGACCAGAAGGTAGTGGTGAAGGAATATCACAGATTTTAAGAAATCTAATGTGTAGTGACTGCAAGTGGAACATCTCCCATTGACAGTGGCACATGATGCTCTAACCATTAGCAGTCTTCATCATCTTTGTTCTCTTCTCTGATTATTGCTTATTTCTGACACTGTTGAAACACGATGTGGTTTGTCATCTGTCCCGAAGACTTCTCTGGCACATGAACTAGAGAATCTGGAGACAGAAGTAAGGCGACCGGTTGGAAATTTGAATACAGTTTAAAGACGTCCGAACTCTCAATGCAATGAGGAAGGTAGCTCCACCCAAAGGAGTCTGAACAGCACCCTCCACACAATGGACGCTTGAGGTTCGGGGGTGAAAGAAAGCCTTGTCCGTCTTTCATAGGCTCCGTCTGTGTCCACCAATGACCCAGTCGGCATCTCCTTTTTACATTTCTATAAAAGTCATAGTCAAATAGATCATACAATGATTCTGAAATGATGTTTACAGAAGACACTGAGATATTTCACGTGTAATCTGGACACAATTTTGTCATTAAAAAAAATTGTTCGAAGTCTTTTCTTTTACAAGGAGTTGTAGAAGTTCTTTATGTACATTACGAGAAGCAAGAAAAATAACCTATGTATTTTACCCACCTATATAATGATAGATACATTTTCATTATTTTTTGTGGCCAAGTACTCTTTTACCCAGATTGACCCAGGAGACTGCTTCAAATGAACACATGCTTGTTTTGTTAAAACATGGTAAGTTTTATTCTCCGGTGAGCTAGACTGAACAGATGGATGCATGTAACAGACAACCTTAAGGGACACCTCTTTCCACCGAAGCCCCGAAGTGAAATCTGGCACTGTCGTGGAAGTATGACTTTTACTGATGGAACAGGCAAGTTGAATTTAAGATAGTATCACCCAATTCTCTGCACCCAGCCCCGTGGCACAATGAAATGCCGTTTCTTGACTCAAATCTTTATAAAGAATAGGAAAAATAATGGTCTAACCTAGAAGCCAAATTTTGCCTTGACTGTGTAAGTCTCATTTCTTATGCCTTTTGTTCATATAAAAATGGATTTTACTAATATCTTATAACAATATACCACTATAGCAAAATTATTCGTTATCCATCAAATCCATACTAGATGCCAACTATTGTACTAGGCCTTGGAGAGGAGAGAGAGCAGTAATAACAACATCAAGGCCAATGATGAACCATCAATGTTTTTTCTCCCATCAGAGTATCAGGAAAGTCAGCCTAGGGCTTCTTGTATCCCTTTTCCCAATCTTAGACAAACAAAGGTATTACTCAGTAATTGAGGGTTTTTATGAAAGTTTCTTCACTGTGATTTTAGTAATTTGAGGGATAGGTTTTTCTATCATCACTCTGACATCACTTGGGACTGTACTTCACTCAGTAGAGAAAACACCTCATCCATCTGAAGGTCAAAGCCGTAGCATCCAGTCACGCTCACCAGAGTTACACGATGTAAAAAAGTATTAGAAAAATATGACACACTTTCCTGCCATCCTACAAATGTAAGTATCATGAAACCAGTATCATTGTATTCACTTATTCTCGCAGAAATCATAAACCACAGTTTTTAACAATCCTGTGCAATTTCTCCTTGTATTCAGTCCAAGCCACAGAAAAGAAGTCTCGTCGTTCCAGGTTTGGGTCCCCTCCTAAGTCACAATTTTTAAAAGCCTCCATGATTTCTCTTTTTATTCAGTCCAACCCATAGAGAGAGGTCTCCGTGTTTTAAATTAGAGTTCCTTCATGAATCTCAATGTTTCCAAATCCTACATGATTTCTCATTTTATTCAGTCCAACCCACAGAAAAGAAGTCTCCTTGTTTCAAGAGTCCCTTCTTAAGTCACAATGTTTAAAACTCCATGATTTCTCTTTTATTCCATCCAAGCCACAGAAAAAGTCTTTCTTTCAAGTCTGGGCTCCTCCTTCATGTGCTGCCCCATGGAGGGCGACTCTGACCTGACCTGTATCTACATGCTTCGGCACGTCCAAATGCGCAGAACCCCCGACTAAAGCGGCCGACTTTCCGAGTTTGTAAGTAAAGCAGACTGTCCACTGCAACACCATTCCCACAGAGAAGCGTATTTACAAAACAGTACTCAGTTTCAATATAAAATACAGTTAGCAGGGTATTTACAGCCAAGCTACAACATACATTTTGAAATTTCCCCAGCAAAGAGCATCACCCAGAAGTTCATTGGTGTTGCCAGTTTATGGCCCATGTAAAGTGATCCAGAAGTGGATGGTTAAAATAAACACATGCCTAAATGCAAAGTAATTAAAGTTATGGATGGTTCAGGGACCAACACAGAACGCCAGCTGGATACAATGCCATTCCCCAAAGCCTAAGCAGTAGGCAGAAATTGCCATGTCTAGGAAATCAGCACACTACTGAGATCACATCTATTTTTTAAAGTGCTTTTAAATCATCTGGTTTTCTGGAAATTTCTGTGTATTGGTCATTTTTACTTAATCCAAATTGAACTACGTGAAAATTTGGGTAGTAGTTGATTAGAAAAATTATAAAAGTAACCTCACTTCCTCAAGTGAGGTACATAATATAAATGAACATTGGCAATTTGTTCTGATAAAATATACGGATTCAGATTGTCCAAATTCTAAAAGTGTGTGTCCACCCAGGCATTTGATTCCAGTGGCTACTGTCATTCATTCGCAGTCTGTTACAAGAAAAATTACAGCATTTTTCATTCATTTTGTAAGACAACCAATTTTCTTCCAAAATTCCCTATTCTTGTTCATTTTAAAATGCCATGTAACAAATTTCACAGTTACCCACAGCCATATCAGTGAGCATTTGTACGACAGCACTTTCAGAAAATGAGTAAAACCCAGATGTTCTGCATGTCTGGTGCCTCAACCAAGAGCATGTCCATTTCTCACACCCAGGACCAATGACCTAGAAACTGGAAACTGAACAACCCGCCAGGTGACACTCTCGTGCACTGGAGTTGGAGAAAAGTTTGACTTCCTCTCGGCTGCCTAACACTTGTAAACCACGCGACCAGTTCCAATAACCACAGCGGGAACAGGCCTTCCACCAACAGAAGTCCCCAGGATGCCTATGCCGCGGTCTCAAGAAAGGACCCGAAGCCTCACCGGACAGAGCTGGTGGAGACAGGTGTGCTGAATTTAACCACAGGGGTGGGTGGATGGTGTTTCTGAGTCACAACCCCACACAAAGGAAGCTCTCAATGGACACGTCACCCTTCACACTTGGACAACACAAGGACGTGGCAAAACCCCTTCAGAGCCATCATGTTCCTGCTCATCTTCCCTCCCCACCACTGCACTCCCCTGTCTAGTGCCAGCGCAGTCCTTCCACTGCGGTCACCACTAGCTGCGCTGGACCTGCTGTCATCAGGGTCAAGAACGATGAGTTTGATCAAGTTAGCCCTCCCTCCTCCAAGAAACGAAAACCTGATCATCTTCCAGGGATTCACCTGTGAAGGGACTTTCTTTAGGTCACCTGCCCCCACGAATGGCTTTTCTGCCTAGGGCCCAGCCAGCAGCTACCAGTGTCCTTTCTCCCAGCAGTTAAGTGACCACTCTAAGTTGCACCCAACAGCCAAGGTCAAATGACTCTAAGACAACCCTGCACCTCAACAGACCCCTAGTCCAGCCCTTTCCTCCCACCCGGCTTCTTTTCAGGTAGTAAAAGGGGACTTCCTGCTCTCACTCCAGCCTGCTCCTGCTGCTCGGGGTCAGCAGCACCAAGGGAAATCAAACAAATCTCTGAGGTAGTAAGTATACAAACATTTCTGGCAGGGAAACGGGGACTAAATAAGGTAAAGAACTGTGAAAACACTAACTTACTTTAAAAAGAATGTAATTCATTGGAACCCCAACAGCTTTTCACTAGAAGCTGTTCACTCATCACAGCATCAACACTCACATCATATTTACACTTATAGTTACACACTCACGCACACACACACACACAATTAACAAATTAAGGTGACTATTTAAGGATAAGGTCTTAGTACATTCAACTGTCCATGGTAACATTTTTATACAGGTTTTCTAAACACCTGTTTAATTATTATTCAACCCCTTCACAATGGCTACTATAAGCAAAGCATAAGCATCTAACCAAAGAATGTCAATCTCAGATAATACAAGATCCATTACTCCCGCAAGTAAAGACAGATAATGAAGAATGATATGAGTGGAATCGCCATTCAGAAAAGGCAAAACCCTTCCTTGCTCTAGGGCTCAGGTCCGCCAACTGCCAGATGCCAACTGCATCCCCTTCGACCAGAGCCCCAAGTTCTAACTCTCCATCTGTGTCTTGCCAAGACAGAGACGGCAACTCACTAAAAAAGAGTTAAAGAGTACTTATATTTTTAAGGCGGCATCTTCATGCCCACCAAAGCAATGTCCTGACAACTGGAAATTTCTCACTCATGTGGTAACTGGAGTCCCTCTGGGGTTGGGGACATGGTCTCAGTCAATTCTGGTACAAGGTTGAAACTGAGTGACAATGTAATGAAAGAAAAAACCAGTGTCTCCCAAGTCCGTAATTTTGAAGTTATCACTTGAAATGCACAATGGCGAAGACAAAGGTGGGCTGTGCCAATGTCACAAGCACTGAAGATACTATATACAAAAAGAAACCAGAGCAGCGGATCAGAACCACCTTCCTCAACCTCACTGGGAAAACCTGCAGCTCCACTCTCCCTGCATGGTACTGATGGGGGAAACCTTTGAAAGTCACAGCCTGCAAGCGTGGGTCAGAACAGGTGTGTCCCACACGTCCTTGGACGGACACTTGGGCAGGACTTCAGAGTACTCAGATTGAGCTTCACGCGGGGTCATGCTCAGAAAACACAGCTCATCATAAGTCAAGCCAAGGTCTTCCCAACAGGAGCACACCTCGGTCAAAACACCAGCACCTGCAGACTGCGCAGCTCTACAGGCAAAGGCCCCCGGCTCAGGAGAAGGAGGAGCGGTCATCTCTGGCAGCGAATCACTCAGCCGACACAGAATTAGGGTGGAAATCTGGGGGAAACATGAACACAGTGAAATACCCAGCAACCTGACAGAACAACATGGAAGTCTTTGGAGTCTTGAAACAAAACATAACACCTTAGAATCCACTTCCCCAAGCAAATGGTCTCACCAATTGAAAGCTGAAATATCCACATGACAAAAGACTGATGTAACACCAAGAAGAAATAACAGTATCAACAACTTCCTATTTTCTAATCCAATTTAAGCACCTAAACTACATTGAAAACAGCAACCAGAATACCCCCAACATGTGAAAAATCATTATGGAAGAATCAGTGAGAATGGTTCAGGGAGGTGAAAGAGAAGCCAAGCCCGATGCCCTGTCTATGACTCAACACTGCACCTGGAGGACGGTGAAGGTGGTCCGAGATAAGGGCTGACACCTGATACGGGAAACCAAAGCACTACGGTAATACAGTCCAATTTGATCACGGAATGAACAGCACACCAACTACTTTTCCTGACATATTTCCTAACAGACTGAAAACGCCTCATATTGGGAATCATACCTTTTCATCACCACAGGACAAATGCTCACGGAAAAGAACCCCTACAGAGCGCTGTACAAGCATGTTTTAGATATTATAGGAACAGGCAACCTAATGAAATCTACCCCATCTCCACTAGAAATCTAATACAGTGTGATCTGCAACCTCAAACACCCAGCTGAGCTATGAAAGACTCTTGTGTCTTGGCCACCGTACCTGCGTTTTTAAAAGATGAGTCCTGTCTACCAAGGGTAAGAACTCGCCCAGCCAAGCCCTCCCCTGCTCACCATTCCTCAACCACAGCCACGCGAGACCTAGAATTGCAAAGACGCTGCTACCACACAAGAAGCCAGCGGGCCAGTTGCAGCCCTAACCCCAGGACACTGGGGCCCCCGGCACATCTCCTCTGAGTAAAGGGAAGGAGTCACACAGGGTTTCTTCATCTACGATTCGGGGAAGGGAAGGGAACGAAGCCACAGGCGACACGCACACTCTTCGCACAGACACACTTGCTGTAACTGTTCATCAACATTCACACCTAGAGCTGACATCCTTGGGGCTCCATTTCAAATACTGCTCTTTTCCTGGGCTTTTCTCTGAAGCTCTTGCACCCCCGTGACCTCACACAGAGCTTTCTGATTTCTACTTTGTGACCTGTCATGGCTAAGATGGGTCCCCTACATGTGCACTTTCTAGGAATATCTATGACTGACTGCTTTCCAGGTTGGAGTATGGAGCTGAAAATCAGATAGGCCTACATTATAATCACAAGTGTTCCACTATAAGGAAGTGACTGTAGTGTTTAAAGAGTTACAGTGTAACATTGAAAAATTAGTAATACTTCAACCAATTCAATGAAAAACAAATGCTGTGAACAAAGCAGCACCGCCACTGCTCACACACACTGACCTAGTGCAGCGATCCTCAACTGTTTCAATCTGAGGGCACACAAGCTAAGTATTACAATTCTAACGCACACCGAGAAACTTATTTTGGCCAATCTGACAAAAAGGGGGTAATTTTGATCCATTCACAGCTATTGTTGTGTCGGCTTTCGGTTTCTAAATTTGACAATCCGAGGGAAAAAGAGATCAATGCCCTGACTAAATAGTCAGATACTGCATGTTTTAAAAATTCTTGGGGCACACCAGTTGAAAATTGCTGTTCTAGGGTACATAGGGTACAGACACCTGAAGAGAAGAGAAAATGCAAAGTACGTTGTCCTCAAACGCAGCGTCCGAGTCCGAGTGAAGGCACTTCCGCAGTCCTTGCACTGCCACCCTGTGCAGCCCGCTCCTACCTGGGCGTCCCTCAGACACCTACAACTCTGGCACTGGATGTTTGATCCACGAAGCTCGTTAGGGGCCTCCTTTCTGTGCGTCCTGGCTTCTGTCCCACCACAGATCTGTGCCTTCTGGGATCCAAGGATGAGCTTCCTTTGTTGCTCTCAACAGCATAAAATATGTACAGAAGAAAAAAGAATTAGCTCGAAGCATCTGTGAAAATTTTTTTAGCAGGCTGTTAGAGGAACCGGCACGTGTACTAGTGTCTACACCTGCCATGATGATTATGCAAACTTAACACGTGAGTGACACCATGTTCTGTTGAGAATAATGTTCTCTGGAAAATCTCGTGAGGCACATTGACTGGATTTCAGTGACATTTTAAAGCTCACAATTTGAAATCATTCTGTTCAGACAAGGTCCTTTCTCATCATAAATCTCGCCAAGGCCTCTGTAACACACACCTTCTTTACAAGACTACTTTACCTGAGGTGGTTTGTGTTTCTGTCCTGAATGCAGTTAACACGGTTTTCGGTCTCGTTGCAGCAGTAGTGGGTGGGTCCACACTGACGTGTCAGAAAATTCAGTGCTCAAATTCCCTCCTCGTCTCAGTCAACTATGTGGGCAGAAAGGTACTGCCTCAGACTGGAAAACTTGTAATACCCATCACCCTGACAACATGCTTTGCTTTATTTACTTAATACAATTCCAGTAGGAGCATTATTTAACTTTCTTTTATTCTAGCTTGAGGACATGCTCATTGACTTTGAGAGTGAATAAAAAGGAGAGGGGGAGAGAAAGACATGCGAACATCCACATGAGAGATCGGCTGCCTCTCATACGTGTCCCAACCGTCATCCAAAATCTAAACCCAGGCATGTGCCCTGACTGGGAATTGAACCCACGACCTTTCTGGTTTAGGAGATGACTCTCTAACCAACTGAGCCACACTGGCTAGGGTTGAGCAGTATTTATAGATGGCCAGGCCCAAGGGAACCTGAGTACAATTATAATTAAGACAGAATCTGGCAATGAATTATCCAATAGCTAATATGTATCAGAATATTTGATGATATAGTAGCAACTATAACGAACTTATTTCTCCAAATCAGTTTTATTTAAAACCAACACAATGAAGTTTCTTCTAACCTTTGAAACAAGATTACTATAATTCTAGGCAAGCGTTACTATTACCACAGAATTCCCTAAATGATTTGTATTATTCTACTACCCAAGTAGAGACCTACAAGAAATAAAACACCAGTTTATTTACAGATGTGGGAGACTTCTCCCCTCATCTGTGTGTGCAGTGTGAAAGCAGAACTCAGAAGCAGCACGGAGTGGTGGCTGCCTGGGGCGGGGGTGACGGGGCGATGTTGGCCGAGGGGTGCACACTTTGGATTGTAAAACCAGTTTGAGGGATCGAACGGACAGCATGGCAACGGAAGTCAGCGCTGAGCTGTGTGACGTTGACCCTTGGACCAATGGGACTTAGAAGCCTCGACTCCCTTGCAAGAGTCCAAAGCCACAATTGGCTGACTCCCCCAAAACTGAACTACAATCACCACTGGTTACCCACAAGAAACTGGTTCCAATCCCCCCTGGGTACCCGAACCCGAGGATGATCAAGTCGCTCATGTAAAATGGCGAAGGACAACACACCCGATGGGCCTCCGCATCTGCAGACTCCAACTGCAGAGAAAACACTGCTTTCGATCCGAGGCTGGCCAAGTCTGCAGATGTGAAACCCCCACACCCCAAGGGCTGACTGTGTTTGCTGACAACAGGGCACACGTGTCAGTGGGCCTGCACAGCTCCACCCCAAAGTGTTCAAGGTCAGCTCTACCTGACATTTGTTTGGACAGCCTCCTGTGAATGTTCCCACCGTCAAAAAATGAAAGTATATAAGCTGATCAGTACACTAATCTTATGCTGTTCAACTTTTCACAATATATACATATATCAAATGGGGGACTTCTAAAAATTATTCTTTATCAACTATGTATCTAGAAGACTAGAAAAAAATTACAGGACTTCTAAAATTAGAAATAATTACACAACTAAGAACCAGTTTATAAATGCAAAGAAAGTGCCCAGGCTGGCATGGTTGAGTGGACTGAGTACTGGCCTCTAAACCACAGGGTTGTGGGCCAGGTCAGGTCCCAGTAGGGGGGGCGCATATGAGAGGCAGCACAGATGGATGTTTCCCTCCTTCCCTTTTCCCTCTCCCTGAAAATACATATTTTTTTTTAAAAGGCAGGGAACTATCACTTTTGATATGCTTTTTATAACAAAGCCAGTTTATTAAAGACAGAATACCAACAATAAATCAAAAACAAAGGTTTCAGGCAGCCTGCCTTTTAAGTCCCAGAGTTCTCTGTGAAACGGTTCTGTAAACCATAGTGAAAACTTACATTGCTATGCAATGTGTGTAACATGAAGTTACAGTTAATGTGACCAGGAAACCAGGAAGCCATTGCCCAACTGTGCTTAAAAGACGACCCTGGCTCGGTGGCTCAGTTGGTTGGAGCATCATCCCCATGCACCAAAAGGCTGTGGGTTGGATTCCCAGTCAAGGGACATACCTAGGTTGTGGATATCCCTAACTGTGGTGTACATGGAGGCAACTGATCGTTATTTCTCACATCACTGTTTCTCTCTCTTCCTGTCCCCCTTCCTCTCCATAAAAATCAATGAACATATCCTCAGGTGAAGAAAAACATAAAAACAAAAACCACACTCTTCAATGTGTGACAATTACAGACTCCAAGCATTTACTGCTGTGTTGAGATTCCCCCCACCCCGGAACGCTGCAGAAGCTGAGATGCAGTGATCAGTGACCAAAGAACCACAGACTTCTCACCCCCACACGCTGTTCCACGGACAGCTGTGTCGCGTTGCCTTTCCACATGTTCCACAAGCAATACTCTCAGAAAGTTAAAGAACGTTCTAGTCAGAACATCAATCAAGACAGCCATTCACAGCAAGCATCTTGCCGAAACCAGAGTTCCTATCAGTCCCACTGACTTGCAAGAAGCAATCTTTACTTAAGGAAATACAGGCGTACCTCCCTTTACTGTGCGTCAAAGATGTTATTTTACAAATTGAAGACCCTCCACCAGCAAGAAGATTCTGACTCGCTTTGTCGGGATGGTCTGGCCATGAACACACACTATCTCCCAGCTATGCCTGCGTTAGAGAACAGGTTTTCTCCAGACACAGCGCATGGTCAGTCAGGCCAAAATCTAAGGGCCACTCGTGCCTGCAGATCCATGCAAGGAGCAATGCTTTGCTTCCAAAAACAGAAGAATGAGCACACATTATTCGAAAGTACCCAGAGAGCAGAGTGCACAGAAAACAGGGCTTTCCGTGTACTGTCCACAGTTTATACATAAGTGTAACCTGTCACACTATCAGTCATTTCCATCATGTCTCCTAAATCAAGCCAGGCTTGGCCAATTTATGCTCCTTACCTGATACTGACAGTCAACAGCAACTGTTGTCATTTTGAAGGTTCACTGTCCTTGGGAGACATTTACTTGAAAAGCCACCATTGAAAGGATGGAAAATATTACTGACATACAAACCTGTGCTGGGGGGGAAAAAATTGAAGTTGACACAATTGGTCGTATGTTATTAGAGTTCCCATATCTAACTGCAGTTTATACACTACCTCCTACAACCAGTAAGGACTCACTCATTCCCTCATTGAAAACGTCACTGCAAAAGCTCTGTGTCCCCCCGTTACAAGTGGTTTTGATGTTGCACTACCCAAGCCAAACTGGACCTACCTATCTGACACTCCTGTGTATTTCCAACTAGAAGAGACTGTCCACTCCTCTGAATCCTTCCAGTGTACCCCTACATGACCCAGGCGATACAATCGGCATTCGGACTTTGGAGTGTCACTACACTTTAGGGTGTACGTAACACACCTTCTCCAAAATATGAACTCCCACCTCCCAACACCCGGACTGGGCCATCGGTTGACAAGCGCACTGGAACACTTACCATGGGGAGGAGAGGATGGGTGTCCCAGGATCGTGCTGTGCACTCTCATGACATGAGGCACAGAGTGCTGTGCAAGCAGGTCAACAGACGTATAAACTTCCCAGACAAAGCCGTACCTCCTAGCCCACGTGCTTTCCATTCCGCGACACAGCTTCCTCCTGCAAGTGCCCACACAGGACCTCCCCGCAGTCCTCGCAGCCTCCCTGCGGTGTGTGGGGCTGCACGGGGAGGGGCCCGGGCACACGTCTCAGCTCTGCCACTTAACTGCCTGGGCCAGGCTTCCTTGTGTGTCAAGGTTATTAACCAACACCAGTCCATGCAGAATGAATGTTAGAAAACTGTAACAATGATCACAACTGTTCTATCGTAAGAATTAAAGAGAAACTTATTTACGTGAGTTGCCTGGAAGGCTTTACCTCACCCACAGTAAAGCACACACAGTGTCCCTCTGATCTCAACAAAACCAACCGACAAGAAAAGGCACAACAGCACCTCGCAGTTTAATTGCTCTATGCATTTATTAGCGAGTGTGAATGCTGCAGAGGGGACAGAAGCTCACAAACACTCTACACAGTTTCACGAGACACAGTGCAGGCAAAGAGTGACTAAGGACCAACAGTGTCCTAGGGTCTTGGCGGGCGCATTCCTGGGGGAGGTGGACCTGGAAAATAAAGAGCAAAATTCCATGAGGTCAACATGCATGTGAGTGTCCAGGGACTCGGCTGGCGCCGCTGGGCCCATGGGAACCCACTCACCTCTGATTCCAGGTGGAGGGGGTCTCATCCCTGGAGGAGGCATGCCTATCGGGGTCCCCCGAGCTGGGGGAAGACCAATTGGTGGTCCCATGGGTGGTCTCATACCAGGTGGAGGAGCCATAATGCCTATGAAAGAAAAAGGCAGAATTGAAGACCACACAGAAAGATGACAGACCTAAACCCAAGACAACATTGAAAGAAATGGGCCCAGACACCAAGTAGGAAGCTGACCAACGTCCTCGTCGACCCTTCACCATGTGAGCCATCTGCAACTCAAAAAATCCAAAGCCTTTTAAGTCAAAGCCAGCATCCAAAGTGGGAACAGACCTAACCTCCTAGACAGGCACTGAAGCAGGCCTTCTTAGTGAAAATGTTTTAGTCATCACTGCAAGAGGCTACAATGTCTTCACAGACCCACACCTCTATGAACCAAACTCCTGTGCTTCTTTTCACCAGTTCCTTACCTGGAGGGGGGGTTGCCCGGCCCACAGGGGTGGGGGGAGTCCCCCGACCTGGTGGGTACTGAGTGGGGGCTCCAGCTATGCTGGCAGTGGCCGCCACAGCGGCAGCTGCGACGGTGCCTCGTCCCTGTGGAGTCATTACCTGAGAAGGACGGCCAGAGAGACAGACAGCACAGGTAAGGCACATCCTCACATCACTCACACACAGAAAATAAACGGTGGATCATGGCCCATTACACAGGAAATAACCATAGCAATTTTGTACATCTCCCCTTATTCTCCTTAAAAGTCTCAGCAAATTAAATTCCCCTTTAAACTGAACGTGCCCATTTTAATCTAATGATCATTTTCTCACCTCTGGTTTACCCACATTTCTGTGTGCATCAACACGCTGCGTCAGTCCCATCCAGGGGGCTTTAATCTACCCCCTTCCTATGCCTTTGTTCTCAGTCCCCTGCACAGCACGTGAAGCTCGCACCACACATGACGGGCACTCGGGCCTCTCCACCTCCTCACCTGCTGGGAGGGTCCCCCTACCCCTCGGACCGGGCCTGCTAATCCTGCAGGAGCCTGTGGAATTGGAACACCAGCTGGGACTCCTCTGCCTGCGGCCCTGCCAACCCCAGGGCCTCCTGCAGCTCCTGCCAGTGGTACACGAGCAATGCCAGTCTGAAACCACAAAAAAGGATGGCCCGAAATCAAACGCTTCAGTCAAGTGACTGGCCACCTTCAGTTACCCCTGAAGGACAGACCCTTCCCTCACCCTGGCCCATACCAGGGTCTCGTTTTAGTTCTGAACTCCAAGGAGCCCATGAACAAGTACACCACGGAGGTGCCCCACAGATCCAGTGCATCACTGCCACCTCTGCCACATGCACCTCAGGACCCTGCCCAGAGACCATGAAGTGGCAGTAGTCCTCCCTTCCCGGGGGTGTCAAGCACACAGAGGACCTCATCAGAACCCTTACTCCCCACGTGTCCCCCTGGCAGAGCTGGCAGCAGCTGCTGGGCACACTGCACTTGACAAGGACAGGGCCCTGTGCCTCTGCTGTGCTCTCGAGTTAGCAAACACCTCTTGTCCCCAATATTCATGTTTGCCCTGCTCTCTGTCTTCCTTACATCTTTGGGGGGAGGTCCCTCCACCGTCATGGAAACCAAGTTCTCCCCACGCAGCAGCACCAGACCCAAGACTCGCTTCTCTTCGCGCTCTGGCTGCTTCGCATTCTTTGGCCTGTAAATGGAAAGTAAGTTTTTAGTGTGGAGATTTAGGGACCATACACTCACTGAGGTTATTTATAGTTCATTAAACAGCAATTAAGGCAATATGCAGAGATGCTCGTGTTCAAAAAGCTGTGGCAAAACCACACAAAAAACACGTGTCAGTACACTCAACTGATACACAGAGGTGACTGGTAAAGCTCTTTTCCTCTCAAAATTCAAAGTGCCAGAATGTCCCCTCAATGTCACACTACAAAAGAATTAATTTCTTCATTGTGAAAGATGCAAATGATTTGGCTAAAACACAACTCATAAGACAGGCAATCTGAAACCTGTTTCCACGTTAGGCTGGGAAATAAAATTTATGAAATGTTTTAGCTACATACGCAAGTCTTGATAAGAGCTTAAATAAGAGATGGGAACGTTACCAAGGAAGACCACCAGATGGTAAAGAAATAACGAACAGTTATGAGTAACAGCTGTGTTCCTGGACTAACCGTGGTTACTGCATAACCATGGGAAATTTCTAAAACCACCCTGATTCTTGTTTATCTGTCCGCAGAAAATGTACAGGGTGAGGCAACAGTAGGTTTACAGTTGTTTATACGGCAAATCCAGGACATAACACAAGAATGCGTTTTCTGCATCCTCCCAACTGTAAACTCGTCTGCTCCACCCTGTCCACCAGCATGCCATTAGGCTTCTAACACGTAAGCTAGGTAACGGTGAGCCTCGTTAAACTCCAGCAGGTACTACCAGAGAATAAAAGTCACATTCCACCTAAAGCATGAGAAGAAGAGAAATTAAGACTTCCCACAACTATGGTCAAGTACCTTCATTATTTATCCACCTGACAGGTTTTTTATACTTGTCAGTAGAAAGGTGGATTTAAAAACAACACTGAAGCATGTTCCATGGCCTAGAGTTTCTGAAGTGAAGAAGGAAGGGAAGGACAAGGCACTCGTTACTCTGCTCAAACTGGACTAAGGAGCAGATGTCCCCCTCACCTCCCATTACCCAACCCCAAGGTCGTCTTACTTGATCTTCCTGAACTCATCACAATCACAGAGGATCAAGTTCATATGCTTGTCAAATGCCTTAAAGGTGCCGATGAAGATCCGGCCATCTTGCAGGATGCACCTCATCCTGTAGTCGATGTGCTGCAGCATCTTGCTGCTCTTTCCCACCGTCTGGAAGGAGCAAGGTCAGTCACCGGCTGGTCTGCAGCTACTTTCCAAAGCTCTGCATCTCCTCTGCCAATCCCACCTGGGTGTCCCCTTCCCACTTGGGGCTGCACCCCAGCATTCCTCCACGCCTTCTCCAAACACAGGCCCACACTCGGACCCAGGGCCACTGCACCCCTCCGTGGAGCCCTGCAGTTTTCTGCATCTGGCCCGTGCCTTTCCTCGTTCCCCTGACTGTTGTTCTTCACCGCAACAGGCCCAGTTGCTTCAGAATATCCCGTGATTTTAATTCCCGACTTCCCAATTCTAACCCCAAATCCCTTCCTCCTCCAGAACACACAGCCCTATGCACTGTTTTCTTCACCTGTTCACCTAAGCAAGTAACAGCAAATCCCTCTCATCGCTTTGCCTGCCAACTCCCACAAACCACTTTTTTCGTTCCCCCAAGGCCCAGCTCTGTCCTGGCCCCTTACTACTCACAACTCAGATCAGTGCTTCCCATTAAGGCATCTTTCGAAAAGGCATCTTACCCTCCGCCTCTCTAAAACTCTAAACTGCAGACACGCTGCATCTGCATTTACATCCTCTGACCCTTTGGGAGACCGGAATGCGTTGTAAAACCTAAGACTCTTTTCACTTCTCGAGAACCGATTTCCGCCCCTTTCGGATACCCTTCTTTTGTCGGGAGCACGCGGATGTGCTCCTGAGGAGCTGAATTTCAACTGAAGCACCACACTGATCAGGGTGCCACCTTTCCCGGACTGCTTTCCTGGGCACTCACTCATCAAACCACTCCACTTTCAAACTAGGCTTGGTCTACTGCTCCCAACTGACGAGTAGTCCCCCATCTGCAGAAGGTTCCTTACTAGTCCTCTCGACCAAAAAACACTCCTGTTAAGACAATTTCCAAGCCATTTTACCAATATGACAAGAGACTGCCCTTCTCTCCAGCTGTTGGTCCATGCAGTGAGCCAACTTCTCTGTGAACCAAACACCTCCCCTACAGGTTAACTGTTTCTAACACCCCATCATCCCACGATCGGGTAAACCATTGTGTTGGGCCCCCTGTGGTATTCTCCCCCCTCCCCCCACACATATCTTACCATGATTGCCGTTTCTCCGAATCCAATATCCACAGTAAAGTTTCAGGATCCTTAAGACCTAAGGGAAGGCTACAGATAAAGGTATGACGCGGGTTCTGCAACAAACACAATGCAAGCGGGGGCAGAAGCTTCCAACAGTAGGCGGAGCCTGCAGAGGAAAGCATGGTCCAGCTGCACTGCAAGCTCCTTGGCAGAAAAGCACGACAGACACACTGCAAAACTCCCCACCCCGACCCGCGCCGAGAGAACCTCCACTTCACTCCTCACCTTCACTCCCCCATTTTAGGCACCTTGGACTCAGAGTTTACTCTTTCCTTTTTTAAGTGGACCTGATATATAGTCGTGTTTTGTTCATTGCAGGTGTGCGATAGTGAGGGGACATTTTAGACCTCACTGCGCACACTCACCCCACCACGTCGCTGTCCTTCACCTTTCACCCAGGCCCATCCTGCTTTACCCAGCCCCTCCCACGTTTAAAGAGTCACTCTCCATTCCAAAGATGGGTGATTTTCTCTTTTTATCCTTATTCATAGCAGGACTTCATTCTCTGGTCCCAAGTTTACCCCAAGTTATGTCCACTTCGGTAGTGTGGTGTCCCCAAGTCTCTCCCTCTGAATTAATCCTGACCTAGAGCAAATTTTGGCCTCTTGGTGGAACCACCCATTTCCAGCCTCAGTGTTCCCCATCCCCAGCCAGTTCCCCTCAAAATACTGCCAGGCATTCTTTCCTTCCCGAGAACCCCATGTTTTCTCAGGTAAGGGCTTAATACTACCTTTGTTAAAAGGGTTCTTGCAACTATGGTGTGCTTATATGGACCCAGGGGCAGCTTTCTTAGAAATCAGCAGAGCAGTGTTATTTCCCCAATACACTACACAAGGTCGTTATTAAGTATGGCAATCAAATCTAGCCACTGGAACAGGGTCTCAGATTAATTACAATCAATACAAAAGAAAACACAAATTATATTAGTTTCGAATGAGCATTTGGGCCTATGCATGTAAGTAGCTAAGTATCTTAAACAAAGTCAGACATAATACTGCTTTTAACAAACATTTCATTAACATAAAATTTCCAAACAGCGTAATAAAGTAGTTAATACTGAATCATTAATTTCAGGATATGAAAATGCAATCATTTAAATGCTGGTTATGAACCACAGCAACATCAAAATAAAGCAAAACAACGTTGAAGACAACAGGTTTCCATGTGGAACAAACTCACACTTCAATAGTGACAATGTCATGACAATTCATTAAGCGTGCTAAGATGTAGAAGGGATGCTTTCCTTAACTACCCAAATTTGACTCCGTTACATTTTTATGGCAACTTTGAGGGTATCAATCAAAATTGTCTTAAAACGTATAACCCCAACCTTGGGTGTCCACATGCAAACTGCTGTGCCTCCTGCATGCAGCACTGGCTGGAGGTCACTCTCCCCACTACTGACATGCAGAGCCCCCTCTTCGCCTGTCTACCCTTGTTACATCCTCAGACGTACAGGGATGGCACCGTGGGCATCCCCGTGTCTGGTATCCAGTGTTTGTTTAAAATAAAATTATGTTAAGATCTAGTGAAATCAGCAGACTGAACCCCAACATAAATGCAGTTACTGACGCTAACTCACAAGTATAAATTTAAGGCCAATGATTTAGATGTTCTAAATTCTAACAAGAATCTCTGTAAGCAGGGTCTATGTGTGAATGCTTAGTCATTTCCACTCTAACATTACATCTATGAAGATTTAGGGTCTTCAGCAATCCATGAAGAACCAGGGGGTAGAAGCAGAGAACGGGTTGACTGGAGAAATTAAAAAATAAAAAAGGCTTTCCTTAATGAGACAGACTTGAAGTTACCTCTCATCCCTAAATTTAGCTCCCCATGGTCACAAATCCATGTATTGTGAAAATACATCAGTGTGTAGGATGGTCAACTTGACCTTAGCATCAAAGGAATACAAAATGACTCGTGAGGCAAAGGACAAGGGAAGCAATGACGTCATGGTCAGACTTGGCCGAGACAGGAGACATCACAGAAAAATGGTAACACATTAGTGCTTACTCAAATACAGTAAATCACCAGAATCTCTACTAAAACATGTGCCAGAGCCTAAAAGTAACTGGAGAAAAATGTAACTGAGTAGAAAATATTCATCCACAAAGCAATGCTAGTTAAAACTACAAAACATGCTTTTGTGGGCCCGTTTATTTATCAGAAACAGTAGCAATCAAGACACCAAACGTGGTTCTGAATAACCAGCTCTCTGGCAATCCTCGGCGGCCATCAGCAGTGCTTTGTGGTGCTCTCAGAAAGTCATGTAAACAGAACATGTGAGTCATACCAACATCTGCACCCGCAGCACACAAATGCACGCGTCCTTACCGTAACACACGGTAGCAGATACACCTTAAAGTACAAAACAACACATGATCTCACCTTTAACTGGAACATAGTCAACGAAAGAAAACAGCAAACAAAATACAACCAGAGACATTGAAATTAAGAACAATCTGACAATGGCCAGAGGGGAGGGGGGAGGGAACAGTGC
The DNA here is from genome assembly GCA_007922815.1 of Macrotus californicus. Lineage (NCBI taxonomy): Eukaryota > Metazoa > Chordata > Mammalia > Chiroptera > Phyllostomidae > Macrotus > Macrotus californicus. Next base: position 8,379 of record VMDR010011240.1, on the reverse strand, counting down.
GGGGAAGGGTTTCCAGGAAACACTATGAAGGACACATGGACATAACCAAGGGGGAGGGTGGGAGCGGGGGAGGGGGGTGGGATTGGCTGGGGTAGGTGGGGAGTGGTGGGAGGAAAATGCAAACTGTAATTGAACAACAATAAAGTAATTAAAAATAAATAAATACTTTGAGACCTAAAAAAATAAATAAAAGAGTGTAAAACATTCTTAACAGCACAACACACTAGCAAAAAAACAAATACAAGAGCAATGTAAATCATGAATGAGCTATCATCTATTCATTATAGATGATAAACTGAGGATTATGTGATAAAATGAAAACCATTAACACTTAAGCAGAATAGAAAATAAGTTTGAAAGCGGGATTCCAACTACCCTACCCTACATGTTCTCACACCAAAAGAAAATGGGAAGAATAAAGTTCAGCCTCATGCTGTGGTTGAAACGTGGGTAAAGTTTTTGGTTTATTTTCCACTTTTTTCTGCTATCCCTACCAGGCTTTAGACTTTAATAATGAAAAAGAACATGACTCAAACTTTTAAAATGTCTTTCAAAACTACCTATGGACATGTCCACCTGACTGGAACATGCTTGTCAGGGCTGCCCCTTTTCCCAGGAGCCCCTGGTTCTCTGCCCCGAACGCTAACCGTCTCCTGACACCCCCCCATCCTCACCACACCCCCCATGACTTCACTCAGCTCTTCTCATCTTTGCCTGTGGTTTTCCAGAGACAGACCAGCCACCCCTCCTTTTAAAGGAGGTGTGCTCTAGGTTGTCTGCCACTTGGCCCATCACCATGTTCTCAACACAGCCACCAGCCACAGGCACGTCGGTGGGCATGGTCCACTCTTACGGAGCCCAGCAGTGAGTGGTCAGATCCTTACCTGCCCCGCTCTGACACAGTCCCAGCAACAGAGTACCGTTTACATAACACTAGCACTTGACAATCAGAACATCACATGGTCCTACCTGCATAAGGTCTGATTTAAGTGATACCTGAGGACTTACGAAAGTATGTGACCTGTATTAAAGAACCCAAACAATTCCTGTTAAAACTTGGGCATTTAGGAATGCCCTTTCTGTAAGAACAGGGGCTATGAACAGACTCCACTGAAACCAATCCCACTCTCACACTCGAGTCTAGGCCATCACTGAAGAATGGTGGGGAAAAAACTTAGCAGGGGAGGGTTTTTCTTTGAAAAAATTTCTCCTTTTTCTATTACTCAAAATGGCGGCCAAAAACAGGACTAATTAACTTAAGTTGAGGAACATTTAAAAACGCACATAAAGGAAATCCAGAAGAAAACTGAGCCATAATCCACACCCTCCCCCATTTCCTCTGTTTCTAAAAGCGTATTTTTATACCCTTTGGATTGAGGTCATCCCCATCTTACAGTTTAAAGTCACAAAGGAAAAACAAACCATTAAAAATCAGAATCTAACAATGAATAGCTTTTCCGTGAAAAATGTCAGCAACACAAAGACAGACAGCAAATAAATCTACAGCACAGTGAAAAATCATCAGGTCTTTATTACGTTGTCAGCTGATTGAGATACAGTGATGAAAACAAAAGTGAGAAAAAGACACGCCAAAAAGGCATAATTAGTAAATAAGCGTGGGAAAATACTTAGCGTTTTATTTGCTAATGAATGTGACGTGAACTTGTCATTCAGAAGGCAGAAGTTCAAGTAACTAACACAAGACAAAGTGCTTTGTGTCTGGCACATCTCCCACTCCATTTGTCAAGGCAATGAAGATGGGCTAATATAAATAATACTTTGTATAGAATTGAGATAATGTATCATACATTTGTGTGTCTTGATTTATTTCCACACATGGACATCTGAGGAAGTAACTTTCATGCAATGCAATTTTCTGCTACCAGCAGAAAAAATAAAGTGTCTTACCAAATTCTCAAACATTCATTAGCAGGGTATTTAGCAGCCATTCATAGTGATTTTTTCATACGAAGTTGAAATCAATATAAATTAAATATGAAAACTACCTAACAGGCATGCACCACAATGAGATGGAATGCGGAAACACGACAGAGGCGTCACTGCAAGAGCAGCGAGGTCCTGCTTTCACTGCGCTAGACTTCCTTCCTGCCAAGGGCTTAGGGCACGAGGCTTTTAAAGAAAAGTTTCTTTTTACCTCCCAAAACCCTATTCTTTAAGGGTGTCTGTACTCCTGATCACGGCTGCATCGGCTCTAACCTGGGTTTTCACTTGGATAATCGGCTACCTGGGATGTTCCAAGACTGCGTTAACCACCTCTGGGTGTCTCAGCCAGGAAAGCCTGCCTCAGTTCGGCCTGGAAGTCCACCACAGGGGCTGGCTGCTGCTGGGAGCGCCGCGGGTACAGCTGACACCTGTGACGAGAGAACACAAACGCATGAAAGGCGCTGGCCTGCACAGGCAACACTGAAAGCAAGCAGAGACCCGCACGTTGCGGGGGTCCCCACTGAGGCTCCGAGCACAGCATCACCTCACACAGAGGCTATAAAACAGAAAATGGGAGGAGACTCTGCACACAGGAAGTCGAGGAATACTTCCCCACCTCGGGGATACTACCAAGTAGAAAAAAAAAAACCAGGAGCTTTTCCTGTGGAAACACTATCAGTAGCCCCACACCCGCCACTCCCTTTCTGATCTCCTCATGTGGAGCAAGTCTAACCTCTAGCGAGGGCCAATGGCACTTGGTAACGCTGGAACAGAGGTTCCAGGGCCCGTGCTGTTCAGGTTAGGTTCTCAACCTAAGTTAACCAACCATCTATTAGCAGGAAATTCCAGAGAAAAACCCTCAACATATCCCTATGGATCTGTAATCTGGCACTTGAGCTCATCCTGAGGACAGAAAAGAGATGTTGCTGGCAAGTGTGAAAAGAATAATTTGTCAGCAAGTCTGACCTTGTTGGTAAGTACATACATACATACACCCACGAAAATATTAAATAGCACTTAAATTGCAATGAAGTATTTTCTACTACTTCATGTAGTTTCTAAACTCTTTTAACATGTTACATAATAAAGAATTAGGCTGGACTTTATGGTTCCTGGGAGATAACTTTTAAAGCCATGAATTTTCCAGGCTGGCCAGGAAACATGGTGGATTAGAGCATCATCCCCATAGACCACGGTTGTGGCACACAGTCATGGCGCACAGAAGTAGCAACCAATGAATGCATCAGTATCAATAAGTGAAACAACAAACTGATGTTTCTTTTTCTGCCTCTCCAAAAAAAAAAATCAATAAAAATGGTTTAAAAAAATAAATCCATCAATTTACCTAGTGATGGGATTGTCTTTGTTATTCATGGTGGCCCCCATCACACCTGAGTTCGTGGAAACAAGATGACTGAGGACAGGAGCTGTCCAGTCCTCAAAGACCAACCAAGAGGTCCTGGAGCTGCGGCTGAGCCCGAGTTCCTTAGAAAGGATGGGCCTGACACTGAGGGTCCTCCTATGAAGGGACTATGCTCTTTCCCTGTCCAGTCTAAGCCTGCACCTACTCCAGGCAGTAAGGGTCAGAAATGCATTGCTCATGCCTTTAAACTCTCCTCTTACCACCGCTGAATGATTAAATCTTTACTCACGCAATCTGTTTCAACCCTTTTCATTCAGAAACAAACTGTCTCCTCAGGATCTACAAGGTTCTAAACAGTGACGTAGCCTCCCCCCCCCCCAATTTCTTTATCTTCCTGAAAGTCTTGGGTCCAACCTGAAACCCAACTGAAGACTAAGGTTAAGAATGAGAAAGTAAGACATTCCACATAGCATTTACTTTATAAAATGCAGAGGACACACTTAGGAAGACATTCCAAGGGGGACATAGGATAGATTCAGAAAACTCTCCAGCCCAATTTCCAGTTTCTCTCAAACTCACAATACAACAGGAGACAGGGAAGACATCCCTCAGGCCCAAAGAAGCAGCGCTGACTGGGTGTTGTTTGTACCAGCAGACAGAACACCAACTCCAGGGTGTAATCAACGAGCTTCTATTAGCATTACTGTTGGTCTGTGGGGTTTCTGTCTACGAGTGGCTTTGGGTTTTGTTTCCATGCCACGTAGGACAAAGGCTCTAAAAAAAGTGTGATGGAAACTTCACCCACTGACAGAAACCCTCCCCCGTAAGATACCCCCGCCCACCTCCACAACAGTCTGAAGGCCACCTCAAGGTATTTTTAGAGATTCTGGAAGGGAGATGGTACTTTCTAAATCTCTGAGCTTACAAAAGACTAGAGGGAAAATGGTATTACAATGTTAAAACTGACAGGCAAACAGCACAAGGACCAATTATATAAACTACTCAATTTTGCTTTGTTTTTTTTTGAAAGGGGATACTAATGTTAGTCTTGAGAACTGATACCCAGGCAATTCCTCAGGAACACTGATTCCTAGTACCTATGGTTTAGGAAAAGATAGGGATGGTGATGAAAATGCATACTCAAATTGTAATTAAGTATCCCCATCCTAAGGATGCTGAGCATACACACCATCAGGGAGAGTTTACAGAATATCCACACTCCCTACCCATTCCTGTAACTACTCTTTACACTATTTCTGCAACTGAAACCTCTCCTCAGATCCTTCCTCCAAATCAGCAACCTGTGTATCTAATACTACAGACTGTAGGTCAAGAAAATGAAGTTATTTCTTCTTGAAATCAACAAAAGGTTTCCCCGTATGTGAAGAAGGAGGCCATACCTAAAACAGGCTGAAACAAGATACAATGACATCACCTGTCCACACTGATACTGCACAGCATGAAGGACCTAACAAAATGTGACAAATAGGATGGGATCTTTACCCACTAACAAAAGATCTCCTTCCAATGGACCCTCTTACAATATCTACCCTACAATAACTACCTCGAGGTATCTGTAGAGGTTAAGGGCACTGGCAGTTTTTAAAACTCTGAAGTTATAGCCCTGGCTGGTGTGGCTCAGTGGATTGAGTGCCGGCCTGCAAACAGAAAGGATGCAGCTTCGATCCCCAGTCAGGGCACAGGCCTCGGATGTGGGCCAGGTCCCCAGTAGGAGGTGCACGAGAGGCAACCATACATTGATGTTTCTCTCCCTCTTTCTCCCTCCCTTCCCCTCTCTAAATATAAGTAAATAAAATACTTTAAAATTTTTAAGTTACTAGAGGAAAAAGGACATTACCATATGAAAGAAAATAGACAATACACTATTACAAAAGATAAATTATATAAAATTTCACTCATACTACTACTTTTGGTATTTCTAAAATGAAAATATAATAAATACACTAAGAAATGTAAAGAAAGTAAACAGAACAATTGGGCAATTTTCAGTCATCAGTAATTTAAAATGTGCAAATAAATATTCTAAGTCTTCACACATGAGCAAATAAAAATAAAGTCATGTATTTTTCATCAAGATTTGAGGAAGTATCGTTATGTCAGCTACATCTCAATAAAATACAATTTTTAAATTGTGAAAAGATTTGAGGAAGTAAAATGCAAACATTAACAAATTTTCAGATTGACTGCTCGTATCTTCATTGTTTCTAACAGCTAAGAAAAATAAAAACCTAAGATAATTACACTTGTCAATTATGTTACTACACCACCCACACACTGCAATTTGTAAAATGACGGGGATTTATATGCATTGACTTTGAAAGACCCAAGGCACAGCTACAGAAAAAAAGTCATGTATAAAAGTCTCTAGATGTAAACAATCACACAAACTCCTGCCTGTGTGTTTGTGGGGTGGGGGGAGGCATGTACTGATGCACAAGTATGTGCAGGAACTCAGAGGACAAGGTGTGAGAAGACAGAGGTCAAACTACCTGAGAATCACCTGGGGACGGAACAGACTGGTAGAGACTTAGAGTAGACAGATGCTCCCTTGTTACCTCACAATTACTTTTTAGAGAGACTTTAAGAAAAAAAAGCTAGCTGTTACAATTTGTTAGGACAACAAAATTCTTCAATGTATACTCTGTATCAGATTAAAATTGTTCATATAGTTTCAATTAAAACATCCCTTCTGAAGTCCCAAACATTATAGTGTATACATGAGGGTGTTTGCAGAAAGTATGCACCATGTAACATGAATAACATTACATGGGAGACACAAGCTACAAGAAACACTGTACACAGGACAATGACCCGAGACCCCTTCAAGGCAGGCACCTGGGACCTCCGTTCTGCCGGCACCTCTTCCACAGTTAGAAACACTCTGAAACCCTGTGTTGGAATGAATCGCCATTACCTGCCCCATGGTATTTTCCTGAATCTCATCAACGGTCTGAAATCTCTTCCCTTTCAAAGGTGATTTTAGCTGTGGGAAAAGTCAGAAGATGCATGGTGCCAAATGTGGGCTGTGGCGGGCGAGTCACCCGCGTGATTGGATGTTTCACCAGAAAACTCTGCACAAGTCATGATGCGTGAGTGGGCGTGTTGTGATGAAGCTGTCAATCACCAGTTGCCCATGGCTGCAGCCATTTTCGTCATATTCAATCTCTCAACCAGTTAAGAACATTGCCCCGAAGGGACATACTCATGATGGACAACACCCACCCAATCAAAAAACAGTTAACATGGCCTCGGTCTTACTGCGACTTTGCCATGCCTTCTTTGGGCGTGGAGAACCAAGTGACTTACATTGGCACGACTGGGCGTTTGTTTCCAGATCATAGCCATCCACCCACAGGCACCTCCAGTTATGACCTTCTTGAGGAAATACGGTTCATGAGCAGCAATTTGTATCAAGTCATTAGCAACCGCAGCTCAAGGTCCTTCTGCTGTGGTAGCAGAAGCCACGGAACATGTTTTACCCCTCCACTTTTCACACCCACATCCCGCATCAAAATCTCAGGCACAGTAGTTTTGGAAATCCCCAGATCAGCTTCTGGTTCTCACACCCTCATTTGCCAATCTTTGTTGATTGCAGCTGCACACTCTGAACATTCTCAAGTGCCCTACTGCAGGCCTCCCAGAAAGTGGATCACTTTCAAGAGATTCTTGATCATCTCTGAGGTGTGTGCTCTTATCTGTGCTGCACTCACTGCGTCATCCCCCAAACCCTCCTGCATCACCCGCATAGTTTCCACAGAGCAAGGTTCAAGCTTAACGCAAAATCTGACGCAGATTCGTTGCTCTCCTCCCTCAGTCATTTTGAATGTGACAGCCACAGTGCACGTGCTCATTCAAACTGCATGTATCACCCCCACTGACTAGTGCAGTGAAGTGGCCACTGTTCACACACGTGCATTCCAGTCCACCCTCCGCGGCTGCCAGGTTACACTCATGTTGCACAAACCGTTCTCATGTTAAATGGTTGGACTTTTTCCAAACAGGCCTTGTAATACTACATAAAGAGGGAAATGTTTATATATTTCAAATTTTAACTGGAAAAAGGTACTAATCAATAAAGTCTAAATATTGCAGAACAAGCACTGATACATAAATTAACATCCGTTCGATGAACAGAGCAAGTTATAACATAAAAAGTTGTTTAGTAAATAGTAATATACATGTTAAATAAAGCAGGCAACTTTAAGTACCTTGAAGGATAACTTTATAAAGAGAAGATCTACCTACATGTGTGGGAAAACAAGAAAATACATTTTACTAAAATTTTAATAGAAGTTAGGACAACATAATTGAGGAGACTTTCATGGGCTTTAAGGCTGCATCTTCTGTACTACATGGATGCGTCCTGGCCCCTACTGCACGGTGCTCTGCTCTGACATGAGGGGCTTCAGTCTGAACCAGCCCCCACCCAGAAAGCACTCACTCTTGGTCGCTCAGGGAGGCAGTCCTCCTGCGCTTGACCTGGACTTCCACCTCCGGGACGTGCTGCTCCGTGGTCCTCCTCAAGTGTAAGCGGTCCCTGGAGCAGAAAAAGAGCTTGTTTCATCTGTTTTACGAAGCTAGCATTTACTTGAAGGTTATATTTATAGCTCTATTTGACACAATGGAACTTTTTTAAAACATCCATAATCTGATTAAAACTAGATACAGTGATATTTCTCAATTGTATCTCAATGAAACTGGAAAAAACAAGGTAAATTAAAATATTAGCAGGTCTTTGTCTTCCAGTAGCCAGGTTCTATCCTAACACCACTTTTCCCCGTAACATAAAAACCTAGGAGAAAAACAATCAGAAAATTAAGCAAAAATAAAATAGCATTTCTGCTTTTATTCACATGTAGATACAATTCTACATACGGTGCATATAAATATATAGAAGTACTACATACACCTAAGTATCTGTGCAAAAAATAGCTAAGTTGATTGGAAAAATTTGAAAAATATTTTATTAGACTTTTATATAGTTGAATAAAGAATAAAGTTTAAATGACAAAACATCTACTTTAACAATCTTCTGTGCAATCACTGCTTTC
>VMDR010011239.1:0-28917 GCA_007922815.1 Macrotus californicus | reverse complement strand
CTCTCTCCTCTCTTGGGCCTGGATCAGCTTCTCACCCTTGGGAGCATTAATGCCTCTATTTCCTTCTCCTAAATCCTTTAGGCACAGTAGATGTACAGGCCAAACAGGAACCAAGTAGGTGGCTTTATGGGAGGGGAAACCAGATAAGAGCAAGGAGGCTGACTTTAACTGTTAAAGAGATTAAACCTTCAGAGAAGCACATACAACAAATTCCTATGCATCATACTCTTTTAACAAATGTAAATATCTTGCCATATCTTTTTTCAAAAAAGATGTAAGATATGACAGTTTAAGGCTTTTTTTTATTCCTTGTTACCCCTCTCCCTATTAACTCTAAAGGAAACCACCACTCTAAGCTGGTATTTTAATACCTTCCTACTTTTACTTTACATAAGTTGATTAAAAGAATAGGTATGGATTTTTTAGTTACAACATATCACACTATATGTAGCCACCTGCAACTTTACTTTCAATTGTTTTCAGTATATTAGACATGTTAATACATGTACATTCGGTTCAACCTTTTGTTAAATACTTGAGGATCTCCTGTGCTGGGGACAGGGCACTAAACAAAAGATACAAAAGTAGCTGCCCTCAATCATCAAGGTGTTCACTTAGTATTTTGTACTTTTCTGTACGTATAATGTATTACGCTTCAATAACATGTACCCCCACCCCCAATCTCTACTCTCATGGGGCTATCTTCCAGAGTAGTATATATAATAAAACAAAATATTTAGAATGTCAGGTGGGGGTAGGTATTATGGGGGGAAAATAAAGTTGGGAAGGAAGATGGAATGTGCCATGGAGAGGGACTGCTATTTTCATAGGGGGGTCAAGGAAGAGTTCTCTGGTAAGAAAATCTAAAGCAAAGATCTGAAGAAGGTAAGGGAAAGAGGGTTCAAGGAAGAGGGAGAAGCAAATGTGAGGGCTCTGAGGCGGAAGCCTGCTGTGCGTGTGTTGCTGCAGGGAGGCCAGGGCCTAGAATAGAGTGATTGAGAAGGAAGACGAGTGGTGAGTCAGGTAAGACAGGGTGGCATGTGGTCACAATACTGCGTAAGGCTTTTACTTCAGCTTTTGTCCGGTGAAATGGAGAGCTGTTAGAGGGCTTTGAGCAGATGAGTGACATGGTCTTAGATTTTTAGTGTCACTCTTGTTACTGAACTGCAAATATAGAGAGAGACAAGGATGGAGGCAGGGAAGCCAATTAGGCTATTGCAAATAATCTGGGCCTGGATGATGATGGTGACTTCGGGCGAGGACGGTGGAAGCAACAAGAAATGGTCATCCTCATATGAATATATCCTGCAAGTTAGCAGACAGGACTTAGTGAAGCTTGGGTGTGGGTGGTGAAAGAAAGGAATCAAGAATGGTTCCCATTTGGGCCCTGAGCAACTGGAAGATAGTCTTGCCTTTTCCCAGGTGGGAAGACTGAGGGAGGAACATGATAGGGTTGGGAAGAGATCATGAGTTAATTTATCTTTGGAGACATTAAATTTGAGATGTCTTCATAGACATCCAAGTAGCGATGTCATGTACACAGTTGGTTACATGAGTATGAAATCTTGGGCTGGAGATGTAAATTTTGAAGTAGATATTTAAAGCCATGAGACAGGATGGTACCCCAGTGAGGGTGTCTGTAGAGAAAAAGAAAAAAAGAGGTCCAAAGACTGAACTGCAGAATTCCCATGTCTAGTAAAGGAAAAAGGAAAAACCTGGGAGAAGCAGCTGTCAATGAAGTATATGGAAATGTAGGTAAGTGTGATAACTTGAAAGCCAAATGAAAAAAAAATGTGCCAAGGACAAGGAAGTGATCAGTGGTACCAAATAATGCTAAAAGGTCAAGTAAAAGGATTGAAAAAAGGTCATTGGGTTTAGCCATGTGAAGTCCATCAGTGACCTTTGACAAGAGCAGAACCTGATTCGAGTGGGTACAAGGGACAATGGAAGAAGAGGAATTGGAGATAAATGAGTATGAGACACCTGTACTGGGGAATATTCCTATTAAGTGAAGCAAGAAATGGAGTGGCAGGAGGAAGGGGGTGCAGCATATTTATAAATATACACAAGATGAGAAAAATTACGTTATTATGCTGATGGAAAATATTAACTAGACAAGAGTTGCAGGGAAGAGCAATTGTGGGAACAACGTCCTAGATTAAGAGTGGGATCTGATACACCAGAGAAGTTGGTCTTAGATAAGAGAACACTGTCAATCATAGTAACAGGAGGGAAAGCAAGAGCTCATGGACAAGCAGTGTGTAGGTGAGTAGTTGTCTTCTGATTGCTTTTACTTTTCTCTGTTAACTGGGAGCTAGTCACCAGCTGAGTGAGGCCTGGGGTCAAGTGCTGGAGGTTGAGAAGTGAGAAGCTATAAAACAGTACCTTAGGAGACTGGGACAATGACTGGACTAGCAAACAAATGCTTGAGGTCAACAGTCAGGAATTTAAAATGGGACTCACAACTATTGCTTTTTCTCTGGCTAGTTGTAGCTGTATGGGTACAGGAGTGGAACAGGCAGAACTAGAATGTTGTTTTGCCAGATGCTCTGGTTCCTTCATTTAAGTACTGTGTTATGTCCGTACTTTTACTCTTTCAAACATTGCTGCGATGTGGGAGAATTTCTAGTCTAGGGTATACGTCTAGTCTAGGGTATTTATGCTGGGTCATGAGATATACTTAGCTTCAGCTTTATTGGAAATTGCCAAATTACTCTCAAAATGATTATAGCAGTTTACCCTCCCACCAGTAGTGTATAAAAGATCCGTTTTCCCCCTGCCAGACTTCTAAATTTTTGCCAGCCTAATGGGAATGCGGTATCTCAATGCTTTGCTTTGCAATATTGATTTCAAGAGTGAGCATCTTTTCATTCATAAGCCAGTTTTGTCTGCCAACAAACCTCCACTCCATCTCATTTAACAAGACTGTATTAAGTACCTACTCTGTTTGTAGCACCGTGATAAGCAGGGAAACAAAAAGTTAACAAAACAGATGTGGACCCAGAGAACACCAAATTGTGGTAACATGAAGGACAATAGTAATCTCTGGGAATTTAAGAGGGAGACCAATTTAGTTGAAGTAGGGCATTCAGTGACACTTGCATTTTTAACAGATGAGTAACTAGTTTAGCAGCTATAGAGAACTGAGCGTGACCACCATCAGTATGCCTACAAACTGCAGACATTTTTTTGTATCTTCCCGTGTGGGCAGAGGTGGGCTAGATCCTCTGGGGGACAGAATGCCTGCCCTGGGTCCTTCCCCAGAGGAGGAAGGCTGGTTCTCTCTCGACCCCGTTTACAACTGTGAGATGATTACTCCCAGTCTGTCTTATCTAATTTACTGTGTGAGTCTCACACCATCTGGTTATACTAACACACATGCTAACCTACTCATCCCATTGGATATTTTACCTCATTCTGGATATGTTAAGAAAAAGATTCTGTAGTGAAAAAGGTGGAAGTGGCTTAGGTGGTTTGAACATCGGCCCATAACTGAAGGGTTGCAGATTTGATTCTTGGTCAGGGCACATGCCTGGGTTGTGGGTTTGATCCCCAGTCTGGGCGCATATGGGAGGCAACTGATCAATGTTTCTCTCTCTAAAACAATGAAAAAGTATCTTCACTGAGAAAAAAAACTTTAAGGTGGAAGTGCTTAAAAAGATAAAAGTGTTCAATGTCATTATTATAAAAATGCCACAGTAGTAGGAAACTAGTTACGGGGATTAAGAGACTATGTAGCGCCATGAAAAATATGAAAGAGTTCTTGAAGTATGACACAAGAGTTTATCTACAGCATGGGCTGATGTAGATAATGACACACTAAGATGTGAAGGTTGTGAGTGAATGTAGGTAATTTACTGAGTCAAGAAAAGTATTCCAACGCCCTTCATCATTTTGTCTCTGCTTGGTCTCTGGCCTACCACCCAACATGGCCCTGAGGACGTCACTTAGTGGTGAAGGCCTGTGCCTTTGCAGCCAGACAGTCCTGACTCAGAAGCCTGAGTCTGCCATGGGCAGTACTACCTGGGGCATTACCTTACCTGTTTTCCCCATTATAAAACAAGGATATAATACATATATTAGGTTTCTTTAATGTAAGAAACAGAAATATGACAGATCAGCTTCGCCAAAAATGGGGAATCACTGAACTGCTAGTGGGGAGCCCACTGAGTCCCAGAAAAGGCTTCAGAAATTAAGCCAGGTCCAAGGACCTCAGGGGTTAGAAACGAGAATACCATCTTGTCAGGGGCACCCTCTCCTACCATAAGAGCCCTTTCCTCTCTAGTACGGAATTGGGCTCCAGGCAACTCTAGGCCTTCACCTTTCCAGCCTAGCAACCCAAAATTAAAGTTCCCCTGCTAACTCTATTTTGAAAACATCCTGGCAAAGAACTCTGATATTGGCTCAGCTAGGTCACATGCTTTCCCCTGAAACTGTCATTGAGCCTCAGGGGCATCCTGACTTGTGTTCCTGTAGCCAGTACATCAGGGATAGTTACAAGGGAGAAAAAAGCTGGACAGTCCAAGGTAACAGCCACCACAAAAACCTAGAATGGGGAGTTGTAAGGATTAACTGGCATGATGGCTGTAAAATACTTAGCACAATTTCTTTCAAGTAGTAAGCATTCAATAAATGGTAGCTATTATTAACTCACCGGGCTGTGATGAGTTTAGCAGTTAATCTCTCCTCCTTGATGTGCCACTCTTTAATCTTAGCCATGTTCTGAAAGTTGAAAAAGACAAACTCACTCCCATTCAACTAGAAAGGCTATTTATTGAAGTTGTACAGTGATGTTACAAGGATGCATTTCATGTGGCCTAGAAAGCTAGGTGTTCATAAGTGCATGGTGCATGAGTGCTAGGACTACAAAATCCTCTGCTCAATCAGCCACACATATACACTGGGCTCCCTTTCAGTGAAGATGTGCTAAGATTCAGAGACTGGTTGGATCTAGGCCAGCTCCACACACAAACCAGTGGTCTCCTGTGGGTCTTTTAGAATTGTCTTTACAAACTTCCATAGCAGTAGGGTAGCACTCAATTGGTTACAATTCATACCATTCTTACAAATAGTCTACTATGGGGGTCCCCAAACAACCAGCAGCAAAATGAGTTCCTGATACGCATCTTGGCTAATCAACAGGGGAGGGTTTGAGTATAATCACCCATTGCCAAACCATGTATCAGACAACACAGACATGGCCTTGGCATTGTGTGAGCATGAAACATATTTTTTTAATGGTTAATATCTTGGAAGGGGAGATCAACTCTGGAGTACCCCTTGCTCCATACATGACAATGAGCTAGACATCCCAGATTTCAGCCCCCAAGAACATTTTCTGCAAAAAATTATGAAGAGCCCTGGTTGAGTAGTTCACTTGGTTAGAGCACCATACCATACACCAAAAGTTTGTGGGTTTGATCCTATCAGGGCACATATCTATGGTGTGGGATCAATCTCCAGTTGGGGCATGATGGGAGGCAACCAATTGATGTTTCTCTCTCTCAAATCAATAAACATATGTGAGGAGTAAAAAAAGTTTTTTTTTGAAGAATGTTTGGGAGCTGCCTCATGTTGTCTAGGATAAGGATCATGGATCCTGCTACTTGGCATGTAAGAAAGCCTGTAAGAAAGGTTCACCATCAACATCACTCATATCACTCCTCCCAGTGATTCATTAAAGTAGGAAAATTTGCTTATCTTAGGGAGGAGATGCTCTTGTTATTAAAGGGGTCAATATCCACAGTTGCTTCTAAATTTATCTGCACTGTTGGTACCAATGAACCAACAAAGGTTCTTGAAATTCCTTTAGGATAGCCCATGAAATTCCATTGGGGGACATTAAGGGTTAGAGTGGGCTACCTACTGAAGCATAGCTCTCAGGCTTTACTGATGGGGAGGCACTATAGAGCTTAAAAGTTCATTTTTTTATGGTGAAATATTTCCTTGGCACACTTGGCTGATTTAAAGACAAATTTTATGGCAAGAGGTAAATGGATTTATACTTCTCTACAGTAAAATTAATTTGGGGGAGATTCTTGTCTTAGCTTTGTGTCATTTCCCCATTGACCCAATATAGGAAGTGCGGAGCAGTGCTGAGTGAGAGAACTTAATAGTTCTATGAAACTGACGTTAGCTGAAAGTATAATTATGATATTTGGAATTTGGAAAATGGAAAAAAGTCACCAGTAGTTCAACCATTTACAGTTTCTGTTAACATTCTGGTTTGTAAGCGTCCAACAAGCTACTTTAAATAAGTTTGTGATAAATCTCCATGTCTTGCTGCATTATGCTTTTATGAATTCCCGATGTGTCCAACTCATGAGTGCTCATTAAGTGTTTGTGCATCTGATCTAAATTTGTTTAAAAGCCCTCTGAAGGTCCGCTTTCTCTTTAGTATTTTACTACTTTTCTTTCTTTATGGTAAAGTATTACCTAAATCTTACCTAGTATTTCCGCAGAAGTAGTATAGTATGGAGATACCAGTTGTATCTCGTGGCCAAGTATGTCAGTTCCCACATCTAATCTGGTTTACGTGCAATGTATATTTTATTTCAAGCTTTTTAATATTCTATTAAATTGAAATTTCAACGTGTGAAAATAAACCTAAAAGCCCTCTGAATTCCAAAATACCTTTTTCAGTGTCAAGACCCTGGGGCCAAAGATCCAGGAGACCTGCATCTTCCACTCCGCTTTGCCGTTATAAGTTGTGTAAGACTGTGCAAACCACTTCACATCTTTGGTTTTCAGTTTCTTCATCTGTACAATGAGTAGTTGGACCAGTTGATCTAATTCTCTGAATGGTGAGTTTCTGGAGGTGAAACTGGTTTCCATGGTGAATTCAATATAAAAGCTGCAATTGAATGCAGTTGTCAAGCAATTTTAAAAATGAGTTTTGATCATTACTGCAGGATTTTTTTTTCTATAAAAAAGGCTGTAAACAGTAATAGTTAAAGTCAAAGTGTTGAAAGTTGGTAATCTCCTCCATACATATGTTAAAAAGCTTTATGAAGTCCAATGTTTAGGCATATCATTTCCAACAGTTTATGCATGATGTTTGTAGTCGTTTTTACAAATTAGTAACCAGATCTGAGAATGTAGCTTTTATTTATTGGATTAAAAAAAGCCTACTAGCAGAGTTTTCTCTGCACACAACATACAAACACACATAATTCATTACATTCTCAAGCTTTCTCTCCAGTACGAATCTTTTGATACCAAGTAATAACATTCTAGCTTAAGCTTTCCACACATTCTTTAATTTCAGGGTTCCTAAAGTTTATTTCGCATATGAATTCTCTGGTGTTTAGTGAGAGCCGAGCTTCGACTGAAGTTTTTCCCACATTCCTTACAAGCATAGGGTTTTTCTCCAGTATGAATTCTCTGATGATCATGCAGATTGGTTTTCTTTCGGAAGGCTCGCCCACATTCATTGCATTCATAGGGTTTTTCTCCAGTGTGAGTTCTCTCATGTTGAATGAGGGATGAACTCTGACTGAAGGCTTTCCCACAGTCAATACATTCATAGGGTTTCTCTCCTGTGTGGGTTCTCTCATGCTGAGTAAGTGACGAGCGTCGACTAAAGGCTTCTCCACATTCGTTACATTCATAGGGTTTCTCTCCAGTATGAATTCTGTGGTGCTCTATGAAACTTGTACTCCTTTTGAAAGCTTTTCCACATACATTACATTGATAGGGTTTCTCTCCAGGATGAGAAATAGGTTGTTGACTAAAGGTCTGCTCACAGTCATAGGGGCTCTCTCCAGTATGGATCCTCTGATGATCAGAAAAGTCTGTAAAGTGACTGAAGTCTTCCCCACAGTCACTACAATGATAGGATTTCACTTCAGACAGAGTGCTTTCATCTTGAGTAAGAGATGAGCTGTGCTTGAAATCGATACTGTAGTTATTGCTTTGGTAAGGTTTCCCTCTCTTATGAATCCTCATATGTTTATAAAGGGATGGGCTCTGACCAAAAGCCCTCCCACATATGCTACATTCAAAAGGTTTTTCTCCTGTATGAGTCCTCTCATGCTGGACAAGGGAAGAACATCGACTAAAGGCTTTCCCACATTCCTTACATTGGAAGGGTTTCTCTCCACTATGTGTGACCTCATGTTGAGTGAGGGACGTGCCATGCCTAAAAGACCTTCCACATAAGTTACATCGATAGGGTTTTTCTCCAGTGTGAATTCTCTGGTGTTGAACAAGGGAGGAGCTACGCTGGAAGGCTTTCCCACAGAGACTGCACTGATAGGGTTTCTCTCCAGTATGCGCATTCTCATGCTGACCAAGGGAAGAGCTATGCCTGAAGGCCTTCCCACATACATTACATTCAAAGGGTTTTTCCCCTGTGTGAATTCTCTGATGCTCGGTAAGCTGTGTCTTCCAGAGGAAAGTTTTTCCACAGTCAGTACATTCATGGTGTTTCTTTCCAGCATAAATTCCCTGATCTGTACCATTGGGGAAAGCTCCCTCTCCTTTATGAGTTTTCTCATGTTTGTTAAGTGATGATCTATGAATAAAAGCTTTTCTACATTTGTTACATTTATAAGGTTTCTTTTTTGCAAGGATATTATTCTCATTAAGTAAGTCTGAATTATGTCCCAAATTGATTCCAAGTGTATCACATTCACTAGATCTTGAAGGAATGTTCAGTTGTGTGACCAGGTCTGTGTTCAATCTAGAGTTTTCACCAAATTTATTATGCTCAAAAGTTTCCTCTGCTGTGATTATTTTCTTCTGGGTGGATACATTTGGCCCCAGATACCTTTTCCAGTTTTCTCGGTGCCTCTCTAAATGACCACTCACATCCCAAGCATCTTCTAATGTGGCATGTGAGAAACCATCTGTGCGAAGGGATACTTCAGATATGCTCTGCTGCAGATTTGACGATTTGGCTTCAGGCCTGGTCTTCCAGTCTGAAAGAAATCCAAAGTGCAAAAGTCCCCTATTCCCTCCTGTTGAAACAAACTACTACAGCAGGAATGAAGAAATGAAAGAGACTGTAATTATATATGACTGTTTTGAAATTAGTCCTGTAGCTCGGGGATAATACCCAAAATTGAGGAAAGGAAGAGTGAAGAGATACAATAGTGCAGACTGCAGATCCAGAGTGAATGAAAGTCCAGAATTGAGAAGCCCACCTAGGAGGGCTGGTTAGGGAGTAAGGAAATAAATGATTATGAGACTGTTAGGCATAGATATAAAGGAATAGCATCATAGTCCATCCTGTAGGATCCTGTCTGCTCTCCATGACTCCTGTCCATTTTACAAACCACCAAACTCTCTTTCTTCCTAATACTTCTATTTCATAATTTCTTTAAAGTCACCTCTGAGGCTCCAGATATTCAAGCCACGCAGAGAAAATCTGCAGCCAGTGATCTAACAGAAATGTCTTTGATATTCTTGGAGATCGAGGGCTACGTGGCAAGCGGAGGGAAGTATTTCAGTAGGCAAATCATCCTTGCCCTTACAACTAGGGCTGTGGATTTAGCCTATTTACATTCTGGTTCTACACTAGCCACGTCTCTCAACAAAAAAGGGATTTATTTTAATATGCCTAATAAATTGACCTCTAAAAACCATTAATAAATATTGAGCTCTAGTTAATGATATACACATGGAAAAATGTAGGGATGAAATGTACTCATTCTGCAACTTGGAAATGCATCAAAAAGATAAATTGGCAGATGGATAGATGACAAGATATGTGATAAAGTAAATATAATACAATGTTAACTATAGAATTTTGGTGGTAGGTATATGATGTTCACTATGTAATTTTTTCAACTTCTCATACATTTGAAAATTTTCATAATGAAACATTAGGAGGGAAAAACCCAGCAACTAAGGGGCCCTAACCCCCTTACCCTGTAACAAGACTCGAGTCTAAATTCCTGAGGACAGGGAGTGCTTTGCATTTCTTTTAGAACATTTCTTAGTGGGACATTCAAGAAATGTTTGTTGAAATAAATGCCTAATTAAGTTCTCTCCCAAGCCAGATTTCATAACAATCAGTCAATAATTTCTGTCTTCTACATGATTTGTACCACAGACAAAATATATAGAAATAAAGTAGACTCTTTAGGAGCCTGAAATCCAAGAACAGAAACAAGACTCAATCTTTTGACAACTAAAAAAAAAGAAAAAAAATCATCAGACGGTATATTATTAAATCTGAATTTGTGTGGAAGAGATGATACAAATGGTATTTGTGATCAGGGAAGTAAAAAGTAAATACATTAGTATATATTAATTTCATGAATTAGACCTTGAACTTAAAGAATAGATGGCTTTGGATAGACAGAAAGTATTATCTAACGAGGGAAAGTATATGCTACCTACGGGGAACATTAAAAAGAAGCTAACCCTAAATGAAGGAATAGAAAGACAGGACTGGAAGGCTGATGCAGACATTTAAATCAAGGGAGTTTGCTTCTGATAATGAGGTACAGGAAGTAATAACAAGGTTTTTTCAGAGGTGGGTGGTTTATGGAGATAAAGCATTAAAATCCATTATGGTTCACCAAATGATGAATAGATAAACAAAATGTGGTATATGCATACAATGGAATACAAAGGAATGAATACCAAAAAAGTACATGCTACAACATGAACCTTGAAAACATTATGCTAAATGAAAGAAACTAGGCACAAAGGGCTATATATTCTGGTTCCATTTATAGAACATACCTAGAATAGACAAATCCATAGAGAGGAAAAGATTAATGATTGCCAGGAGCTGGGGGTGATGGGAAGTAGAAAGTGACTGCTCGTGGGTATAAGGATTCTTTTTGGGGTGTTAAACATGTCCTGTAATTAGACAGTGGTGATGGTAACAACAACTCTGTATATATCCAAAAACCATTGAACTGTACACCTTAAAAGGATGAATTTTATGTTTTGTGAATTGTATCTCAATAAAGCTATGATTTTAAAAATCCAGTATGGCCCTGGCTGGGGAGCTCAGCTGGTTGGAGTGTTGGGGCACATGGAGGAGTCCAACGGATGGACTGTGGGCAGGTGGTGGATTAGAGTAATCTAAGCCAGGGGCTTGGTTTAAGATGTCACCAGTGGAAGTTAAAGGGCAGGAAAATCTAAGATACTTCTCAAAGGAGGAAAATAACCTGAGTTGAAAGAAAAAGATTAAACTGACTACAGTGTCTGGTCCAACAGGCAAGGGAAGAAAGGGGTGCTGGGCAAGGCAGCAAAATGTGCTGCCTGGGGACGAAAGGGGATTAATTTCGATTTTACATCTTTAATAAGAATTGCGTGGGATTCCAAGAATTCCAAATGGCAGTGTCCTGTGAAAAGAAAAAAGTGGCCAGGATACAAGTAAGGATGATTGCTGAGTCTATAGCAAAACTAAAGAGCTGCAAACACCAGAAAGCAGGTACCTTTTTGCAATAGAGAAAGAAGGGGCAGAGGCTGGAGGGCAGCCTCCTTAAGGCCAATTTGCATAGGGGGAAAAGCAAGAAAAACCAAAGATTAAAAGCCAAGAAGCACTTATTGAGTAGGGAGACCAAGAAAGGATGATACTGGAGGAACTGTGGAGGGAGGCAATGAATCAAATTGGCCAGAATGGATGGAAGACCATGCTGTTCCCTAGACAGGTGTAGTCAGGGAAAGAAGTTTAAAAACGAGCTATGAAGGGAGGAAGAATCAAAGCTGTGGCTATTTCCTACAAGTCTGGGGCAGCCAACAGTGAAAGCAGTAAGACAAAACAAGGAAGAGACATGGAAATTCAATTATGTATGAGTAAGTAAGAAAAGGAATCTTTGAGGATGGGAGACCGAGGATGCCAGAGGAGAAAATAATCCATCCAGCAGGGTTACAGGATAGGGAGAGATGGTATACTGAAGTGTAGAACAAAGGGGTATCTTTTCCCCTGAGACCTACCAGCAGCAGCAACACCCTACTGGAGAAGGGAGATATGCAGAGGTCTCACCCAGGAGATCACTCGGCCTCCTCTGCCAGTCTATGAGCTCCCAGGACAGCAGTTTGAAGGTCCTCTGTCCCTCAGCCGTGCATCATCTAAACTGATTCCTACAGGCCTGATTCTCACTCAATTACCTGGACAGAAAGATCTTTGGATTTCTCCCTCTGACAGCCATGGCTCTTCTCCTTGCTCCAATTTGAAGATCACCTCTGGCTTGGAAACTTGATATCCTGCTCACGGGTAAAAACACAAGATTTGGTTGTTTGTGCAAGTGATCCAAGAACCCTCCTACAAGTCAGTACTAGCCTTGATCCTCAGGAACTCTGAAGGAAAAGAGAAGGTACACTTGAGGAGTCATGTAATCAAATGGTCTGTTTCCAGTTCTGCAAAAGAAAGATCTTTTATCTGAAGAGCAGGCTCAGAAACCCATAAGGCCAACTCCCAAAGAGATGAATAAGCTCCGACCCTGAACACCCACACCCTGCTCACAGTCATCCAAGCTATAGTTACAGAGCCCCACAACCCTAGCAACTGAAAAAGGAAAGACCCACCACTAGGCAATACACTGAGATGTGGTCCTTACCAAGAGAAACCAGGTTGCTGTAGTTCTCCAGCATCACGTCCCTGTACAAGCGCCTCTGAGCAGGGGCCACGTGGTGCCATTCTTCCTGGGTGAAGTCCACAGCCACGTCCTTGAATGTCACTGATTCCTGTAGGATCACATTCCTGCTCAAGTAGGATCAGCCCCACAAACATTCCCATGCAATACTGGTAACACACTGTAGGGTCTATTACAAACAATGATGGCAATGTTGGTTAAATATACTGGTGGTTTACCTAATCATATAATCTAATATTCAGGTCAGAAGGTCATGAGGAACAAAATGTCCTGCAATCCTTAGCTTTTATCTTTTTCCCTTCAAAGCCAAGCCTTTTTATAATCACCGATTCCTCCCTGCCATGCGCTTTCTTTGTTACGAAATCCAAACATGGTGGAAGTAAAAAGTGGCAGCCCTCCACCCCCATCATCAACCCTAATTTATTCCCTAGAAATAACCTCTGGTAACAGTTTGGTGCATACACTTGAGAGTTCCTTTTCCATGTTTCTTACATACACTGGGTCTCATTTTGTGAAATACCATATTGTTCCACAACTTATTTTTACATTTAGCTATGTACGTTGGAGATCTTCCATAGCAGTTTGTATAACTTCACCTTATTCCCTTGAATTACTTCATAGCACTCCACAGTGCAGGTGTATCATAGCTCACCCATTACCTAAAACCAACAGCACCCATTGTACTAAGAGTAAGAGTCAAACCCCCCATCACTCACTGGGCTCTGGCCTTGCTGACCTTGTTGATTCCTGAACACATCAAGCTTGTTCCCACCCAAGGCCTTTATGCTTGTTACTCCCTCTCCCCCTACAGTCTCTACAAGGTTGACAACTAGTTACTACTGGTTACTTAGGTCTTAGCTCCAGCATCACTTCCTCTGAAAAGCTGTCTTAGCACCACCCTCTAATTTACTCTCCATCATAATACCATGTTTCATTTTCTTCCTGACACAGTTCTCTCTCTCTGTCCAAATTCCTGTTACCTGAACTCAGGAACCAAATGGATTTGGATAAAAAGGACACTTCTAACTATTATCTGAGATTGCTTACTTGTTAGCTTGTCACCATGTCCTATTTGAAATTTCTCCTTTGGTCCTGGTTAGATTTCTATCTCAAGAAGGATACAATAAAGTATGGCAAAGACAGTACAAAAAGATGTTAAAAGCAGAGCCACTAATTTGCTGGAGCAACGAAGGAAGGTTACTCGGAGGTTTCTGCCTTAGTCCATGACCTTCTCCCCATGTGGTTGGGTAGAGGTGAACTGGACCTCTTTCAGTTTCCTGGGAAGTATCGGTCTCTCCCCATCCTCCCACCAGTCTTTCTTTCCCTTGCTAATTCCATTCATACACTTCATACTTCAGACATGGTTAGCAGATTTTCAGTGAAGACTTCTGATCCCCCAGTGGAGGGTTAATCCCTGTATTATGTGCTAAAGCCACTTGGCACGCCCACAACTATTCAAATAGACCCAATAATCTATTTAATGACTGTTTTCCTAGTTAGACAGTGAGCATTAATGAGGGCAACTATACATTTGTTTTTAAGCTCTAAAGTGCTAGCATTCAGCAAGTGCCTGACCCACACTACACATCTGTTTCCTAACTGAATTGAGCCTTAAGGAGAGAGCTGAGATCTGAATTTTAGAGAAATAGGAGTGGGCCCATCTACTGAGTGAGATGCAGGACTGCATTCGTAGTCAACACTGGCCCCTCCGTGTCATCATATCCTGTGGTTGTGTCCCCACAGGAACAGGGAAGGGTTGAAATGCAGCAGATTTTTCTGACCAAGGTTAGGGCCAGATAAGATGACACTAGATGTTTACTAGGTGTCTGACTTTACCATACGCACTGTGGCAGAAAAAAAGTGCCAGTGAAAAAATACCGCAGTCCTTGAATAGGTTTCAGTTTATTTTAAAACGTTATTTATTAGAGCACGATATGAGACAATGCATAGGAAGTGAGGTGCTACAAGCGTGTAGTGCAGAGAAGACCGGGAGAGGCACAGAAGCGTCAAGGTAGGCTATACACTGGGCTTCAAGAAGTAAGTGCCATTTAGATGGAAGAAGGAATAATGGGAATCTAACCCAGGGACTGAGAAGCTTGAGAAGGGAAGCTACACTGGAGATGCACGTGGCCATCAGGAAAAAAAGTGTTTGGACACAGACAGACATTTTAAGTTAGGCTGTGAGAAATTACACCCTCTCCCATTGCCTTCTCTGTCCTCTACACATACAGCCCCTTTGGTTTAGTCGGCGGCCAACCTAGGTTCCTTTGCTTACCTGGTTGCCCATATTTAACACAAGGTCTCCTGACTTTATTCTACTTCCCTCAAGAGGTGGCACTAATGGTGAAGAACATGCCAACTAGTGAACAAACGTCCACTCCAGCCACTCATGGCAGGGCAGCAAGTAGCCTCCATTCCACTCTGGGTACCATGAACTCTTCTCCTTACGCACTGCCGGCCACTTCTCTAGAACACAAATCTGATCACGCCTCACAAACCTTTAATCCCCCCCACTTTCCCCACTCCTACCCCTCCCCCATCCACACCACCATCTCTTGCCTGGACATTGTTAACACCTCCTAACTTGCCTCCCTCCTCTTCTACTCAGGTCTTCCTCCCAAGTCTGTTTTGACATAAAACAACTAAAGTAATCTTATTAAAACATGTCAGATCAAGTCACTTTTTTTGCTTTAAAGCCTCTAATGGCATCTCAATTCAGCCCAATTACAAGCCAAATCTTTACAGTGGCCTACATGGGCCTTCCCAGTCTGGCCCCCCACCACTGCCCTGCCTTCATTTTGCACCTCATCGCCGACCTACTGCCCTCCCCATTCATTCACCCCGTCCTCCCTACAGTTCCCGACACACCACACGTGCTTCTGCTTTGGGGTCTTGCTCTGACTGTTCCTCTACATGGAAGCCTCTCCCTGCAGACATGCATGCAACTCCCCACTCCCTGCAGCTTTTTGTTCAAATGTCACCTCATCAGAGCACCCTTCCCTGACTTCCCTACAGAGAACAGCAGCCCCATCGTGGACTGTCACTCTGATCTTCCTTTTCCATAGTCCTTACTACGACATATTTTTGTTTATAGTCTGTATTCCAAAGCAGAACGTAGATTCCAGGAGAGCAGGAATTTTACTTTCTTTATGGTTGAATCTCCGCTGCCTAGAGAACAGGCCTGGCACACAGTGGATGCTCCATAAATATTTAATAAATGTGTTTCTCTTTTTTTCTTTTTTAAAACCATTTTTTAAAAGATTTTATTTATTTATTTTTAGGGAGAAAGAGAGGGAGAGAAACATCAATGTGTGGTTGCCTCTCACCTGGCCCCCACTGGGGACCTGGCCCGCAACTCAGGCATGTGCCCTGACTGGGCATCGAACTGGTGGCCCTTTGGTTCTCAGCCCACGCTCAATCCACTGAGCCACACCAGCCAGGGCTAATAAATGTGTTTCTTAAGATTCAAAATTAGATTCCTTAGTGTGAGTTTCAGAGCCCTTCAGTCCCTAGAGTCCACCTTACTTCCACAGCCCCAGCTGTCTCTGGCTTCTCCCCTCT
Organism: Macrotus californicus; assembly: GCA_007922815.1. Classification (NCBI taxonomy): domain Eukaryota; kingdom Metazoa; phylum Chordata; class Mammalia; order Chiroptera; family Phyllostomidae; genus Macrotus; species Macrotus californicus. The sequence continues at coordinate 12,796 of VMDR010011239.1, read as the reverse complement.
ACACCACAATTCAGCGTGCAGAAGAGTTAGAGCTCCTTGAAATCAAAGGATCTCTTTTGTCTCTGCAAGCGCTGCTTCAAAACACTAGGCCTTCCTTCCTCTGCCTGACACACACACATTCTCTCCTCGGGGGTTCGTTCCTGTCCGCAGGTCTGAGCTAAGAGCCCTCTCGTATCACCCTCCTCTCCCTGGACCTCTCTCCAGCACAGCTCACGGCACATGTGACATGGCCCTGTTACTCAATATTCACTGTGCTCCTAGAGGGTCAAGACCTTGTCTCAGGCACTTCAAATCTCCACAATCATTTCGGTACATAAAAAACAGTCAAGAGTTTACAAGATTAAGTAGGTAAAATATACTCTGAGATCCATGGTGTGAGTTAGCCACTCTGAGTTAGATCAACTTTAGGGCATTCTCAACGCTGCAGGCCACACCTTGGGCTGTAATAAAATGACCTAGTAACACCTTGTAGATACTACTCACCCTTCTTCCAGATATAATGGGACTTCATCGACACCTTTTAACACAACACGAAGATGATTTATTATAGAATTGTGCACCTAGAACTATGTAATTTCATCAATGTCACCCCAATAAATTCAATAAAAAACAAACAAACAAACAAAAAACAAGTATCAAAAGTTTCCCTTCCTCATGCTGACATAAAAGGACCCTGGCCAAAGAGTGAAGCCCAAAGCCAAGAACTGGAAACAGGATATACTAAGTTGACAAGGCTCAATTTCATGGGCCCCTAAAAAGCTCTGCACCTAGTAAGTGTGCAATATCCTTGGTAAACTGCAGACCTCCAAGAGATCCAGTTTTCTCATCTACAATGTGGGTTCTCTGAAATGAAGAGTTTTTGCCCTGGCTGGTGGGGCTCGATGGGATGAGTGCCGGCCTATGAACCGAAAGGTCACTGTTTGGATTCTTAGGGCACATGTCTGGGTTGTGGGCCAGGTCCCCATTTAATGGCGTGTGAGAAGCAACTGATAAATGTCTCTCTCACATATTGATGTTTCTCTCCCTCTCTTTCTCCCTCCCTTTCCCTCTCTCTTAAAGTAAATAAATAAAATCTTAAAAAAAAAAAGTTTTAAGAGCAGACGAGTGGAAAGGACACTTCCTAAAAGAATAATGTGCTAACATAAATAGTCATTCAGCTCTAACATATACCAACCCTAGAGCAGAAATCAGCTCAAACTCTATCTCAGGAAACTCTGTAACTTTGAAACTTTATAAAACTGAAAACCAGAGAGTGGGCGCTAATGTGTAAAAATAACCTAGTTTATACATACTACCACTCCAAGACTAGGTTAGTTTGCCCAGTAAGAACGCATTAATTTTACTGGCATATGGTATGGTGTTTCTGCTCAAGTACTCAGTGCTCTCTGATACCAGACCAATAATAGTTTGGTAAGCTGTTGAGTCAATAGCATATCTAACAATTGAGTGCAGAGAGAAGAAAATTACTGTTAGCCTTTACACATATACACAAATGCCCTATTTAGGCTCATGGCATCACCACGCAGGGGTGAGCAACCTTTCGGCGTCTCTGCGCCACACTGGAAGAGTTGTCTTGGGCCACACGCTAAATACACTGCAACACGTAATCACAAAAAAGTATAATAATGTTTTAAGTAAATTCACAAGTTGTATTGGGCCACATTCACAGCCATCCTGGGCTGCATGCGGCCTGCGGGCCACAGCTTGGATGCTTCTGACAGTATTCCAACTGGAAATCTGGTCTCTACATTTTTCCTTTATGCCCTGGAATCACCAAGAGCCTCAAAAATGTCTCCTATACTCAGTCCCTTCTCTTCATCTTTCAAATTAGCTCAAATTCTCCCTTGCCAAAAATGCCATTAAGCCAGGCCGTAACTTTCTAGATCTACGCTGTCTAATACAGTAAACCACTAGCCCCAGGTGGCTACTGAGCCTTGCAATGTGGCTAGTCCAAATCGGATGTGCAGTAAGTGTAAAATACACACTGGATCTCAAAGATGTAGTGGGCTCCCCCTAAAAAAAGTAAAAAACCTCATTAATAATTTAAAAATATTGATTCACAAAGAAATGATCATATTTTAGCTATATTAGCTTAAATAATGTATTACAAAAATGAATTTCACCTGTATCTTTCCACATTATGGCTACTAGAAAACTTAAAATCACACTGGCAGCTTATGTTTATTTCAGGCAGCACTGTTCTACATCTCCACCTCAGGCCATTCTCTTTAGGCTTCTGAATCACCTTTCTCCCAAACTTTGTGTCCGGCCATACACCACACGCTGCCAGCACGTGGAATCTCTGCCCTGATTACATCACTCTGTTTTGTGTCTCCTGGCCTTGTACATACTATTCTGACTAGCTCTACAGGAGAAATTCCTCGTCATCCTTCCAGAAACAGTTCAATGTCCCTTCCCTTCTGAAGCTTTCCAGATCCTCCATCCTCCCCTACCCCCTTCATTATTTGGTCCACATCTCCATTTCAGAATGGGCTGTTTACTCATCATTTTCTCCCTCAACAGTTTATAAAACTCCTTTTCATTTTAGGATCTCCAGAACCAAGCATATTGAAATTGTCCACAGTCACATGGGCAATTTAAAAAAACTTGCCCATGCATGGAGGGCCTTGCCAAACAACTTCTTTTTTTTTTTTGCCTGGGGGATGGAGGAGTCTTCCAGTAAAAACTATAAAACCTACAGGACAAATTCAAAAAAAGTTGTAAGCACGTCAAACAACCCTTAAAAGCTCCAGCTAGCATATGGTACATTAAACACTCACCACAGGCCAGGTACTGAGCTCAGGCGTGTATGTGCACCCTCTCACTGAAGTTCCTCATTGAAGCCTTGCTGTCACCCGAGGGGAGCAGGTCCCCTTTCTTGACTGGGTCTGAAATGTGACCCTGGTTAGGAACCACTGCCTGGCACAGAGCAGGCACACCACAAATGTCTGAGTGAACAGAGCCTGAGAAACTCTTGCTGAAGGAAAATGAAAATCACTTGGAAGATTTTTAGAAAAATGACAGATTAGGAAGTTAAATTCTTGTATTATAAAAAGAAGTGGCAAACAGAAAACGATGATATTAATAGCCAAATCTAAGAGCTGCTTTCTCTTGAACACTAGCCAACCAGAGAAACCTCTTGACAAATCGAGTCAAAAAAGAAAAAATAAGTGAAATGAAAGATAAGGGGATAAGCAAACTAGTAAAATACAACAGCAGTATGTTAAGAAATGTGAAAAATCTTAATAATTTTTAATTCTAAATTCCAGTGTTGACACAAAAAAGCAGAAACCTTAATAACTGAGGAGGAAACAGAAAATTGTTCCCAAATCATCCTCTCTATAAAAATACTGGACTAAATATTTTATAGATAAATTGTTTTAAGACAGAAAAAGATGAAAAGCAACCTGAAAGTTTACAAATTAAGGATAAGCAAGACACCAAAATTTGTCAAAGATCTCTTTCCCTGAGGGCTGTTTTACTTAAGGATACAGATGTAAAGAATGTTTTAAAATTGTGTTTTCAAAGCATTATCTACTGCAACCAATGGGGTTTTATCTGAGTATTATTTATAATAGTAAAAATTTTGGAAACAACCTAAATGTTCCTAAATGAGGAATGGTTAACAAATTTTGGTAAGTCCACGCAAAGCAATGTAATACAACCATTGAAAGTGATAAAAAAGAAAAATCCTCATACAAACTGTATGAAATTTAAAATACTGCAATTGAAAATGTTTAAGGGAAAAATATGCACAGGTAGAAAAAAAGGAAATTCATCAAAAAATATAGAAGTACTAAAGAGGTAACAAATGACTTTCTTCTATGAAAAAATCCGTATTGTATATATGCTCACGTACTTTATAATAAAATATATTTTGATAAAATAAAAATAGTACCAGACACAGAAAAGTCAGGAAAACAATCATACTTTGGGGTTTTTTTCCCCTCATTTTCTTTTATCCTCACCCTAGGACATGCTTAAAGAGAAGGGAATGGAGGGAGAGACAGGGGAAGAAACATGCATGTGAGAGAGAAACACTGACTGGTTGCCTCTTGCCTCTGACTGGGGGCCAAAACCGCAACCTAGGCATGTGCCCTGACCGGAAATTGAACCTGCAACCTTTCAGTTTACGGGACGACACTCCACATTGGCCAGGGCAAGACCATATTTTTGAAATAGGCCTTAGAGGAATAGGTTTTGACATCTTAACATTCCCTTAAAGACAAAATTTCTTAAAACTGTTTTGTGAAAGTCATGTTGTTTCATCCAGTTATTTTATCAAATAATTAGGGTCACTATAACTAGGAAAATATAACTTTTGCCATGTAAGGAGCAGAAAATGCAGGAAGTGTAAAAGTACTGCTTGGGGCTAAATGGTTATGCATGTTTGCTCACGTGGCACCCACTTACCACGTGTGTACTCCACAGCAAGTGATGAAGGGTTAAATGGTGCCGCCATAGAAGAACTGAAAGTCCAGCACAGAGACGGAGGGTAAACACATCACTCCGTATGACACAAGAACAGTCCTATGACAAGTGTGTACAAGTGCTATGAGAACGCACAAGGAGGGGCACCTGACCTCACCCAGGGCAAGGAGCATGTGAGCTGAGGCTTAAAGACCAGCAGCGCCAGTCAGCTGACCAAGAGGCTGAGAAAAGGGACTTCTGGACAGAGGGAGCTCACTGCAAATATCCTGACCTAGTTCAGCAAGTGGCTTGGCTTCCCCTGATGATCCAGGAGCACACTGTCTGAGTTCGGGTGACCCAAGCCAGCTTTTGCAGAGTCTGTTCATCCCAATGGTCTAACCACAGAGCTCTGGGGATCTGGAATCAGCAGAGACCAGGCCCCGTACCTCCCCACTCCCCGCCTGTCAAGGTAGAACACCAAGAAACCTGGTTTCCACGTGCAGTTTTCTTTTAAACGTTCCCTATTTCTTACTGTTGTTGTGGCCCCAACTTTAAGAAAGGTAAACATCTTTTTTTATTCCTAATTAAACAGTTAGTACACATATTAGAAAAGAATACATAGTATTTGCATAGATATAGCTACTAATGATCCTATAGATTCTAAGGATTTTCAGGGTATCCCCTCCTACCCATCTCTGCTCCCATTCCCCTCCCACTGTAGGCCACTTCAGGTATTTGTTAGCCATGCCCTCGGGGAAGATCACACCTATCCAAACACCTCTCCATAGAGCTATGACTTTCAAACTCTTGCTCCAACACTTCATCATTCACAACAATCTTTAAAACGAGGAAGAAACTCTACTAGCTTCCTGCTCAAAAACACTGGCTCAACATACTAGGCTCCTTGCTGCTCCCTGAACACACCACACATCCTGCTGTTTCCAGACAACTCTCTCCTTCCAGAGAACTTCCTTAAAGTCTGCTCATATGTCACCAATAAGCATAAGGCTCACCCTGGCCACCCTACTTAAAACTGCACTCATACCACAACATCCCGTGTCCCCCACTCAATCCCCGCTACCTTTCTCTACTTTTAATAATTTTTCTGAGGTACTGTCACCTTCTAGGGTATCATATAATTTTTCTGTTTACTCCTAGGATGTACGCTTCACAAAAGCAAAAACCTTTATAAATTTTGATCGCTAATGTATCCCAGCCACCTAGAAAAGTGTTTTAATACACATTTCAGTGACTATCTGCTAAATGAATACATGAAGGAAGAATAAATGGGTTAGCAAGGCCAAAAGAAAGAAGTCCAAATTCCCTTCTATTCTCAACTACATATTGCCTACAACTTACACCCACTGTCACACGGGACAATGTTTTCACGAAAACGCCCCTCACCTTCTTGTCTCCTAACTCCCCTGACCCACACAGCCAATCAGCTCTGTCCTTATCACCTTCAACTTCACCTGCTTAGACTCTGCTCCTATCCTGAGGTGTCTCCCCTGGCTTTCCCACAAGCAGAATCTCCTCCTCCCTCTCTGCTCTCACAGCAGTGCCTGGGCCTCGGCAGCAACACGTGGCCCTTCTGCACGAGGCTGTCTTCCCCTACTAGTTAACTTTCTGGGTAAGCAGTTGCATGACTCAATTACTCATCTCTTGCATTCTAGAGGGCCACGCTCAGGGAAAGGGAACCAATGATAAAGGGAAATTTCTGCCTAAAAAGCCCCTGTTTAAGTTCACTGTTCTATTCTGTCCTTCAGCCTGAGTTAGGTAGCCCAAGTGGACTATTCTCCATGAGAATAGCATAAGTGAACCAGAGTGCTTGGGGAACATAACTCTGAAAGTGAAGCTGAAAGCAGTCCCTGAAACTCACTGCTCAGAACACAAATCTACTTTCACCATTAAAAAGGCAACCACCTCTGCGGAAAGGATCAACGCCCCCATGAGGTGTTAAGTCATCCTAATTCTCACAGCCTACTGAGACAGAACTTTGTATAGAAAGGTGCTGATGACAGAGAGTGGCTGTGGCTCACCTCAAACCAAGTAACTGTCTTACTTTAGTATTGTTACTCGGCTTACTCCTTAAGGCTCACTCCTGTAAAACAAAAACATGTAACAGGAAGCAAAAGATATAAAGGCATTTTATATCATTTTATATGGTGTTTAATTTACTATAAACTGCTTTTAAAGGACATTATGAATTGGTATTTTTATCTAGATTGATTTTGTCTTACACAAATAGCAATTAGAATATGATTTTTCCTTAATTCTAAAGAGAGTGTGGATTAAAATACCATCTGGACCTTGATATATTTTCGCTGATATGTTCTATGTAAATCAGTGGACAAATTCAGAGTTGTGATGTTTCTGGAAAATGCCTTCTCCCGCACAAGAATAAATAGGTTCACAAATCAGCTTCATATTATTTACACTGAAGACTGGACATCTGGGGATGTGCACTACTATTATACCTTTGTTAAAGCGGAAAAAGACGTGAAAATCTATGTGACAGGTATTCCTTGGTTCCCACCCTCTCCCACCTGCCCTTTCCCAAGACAGCCCATCTCTAGCCTCTTACTCGGCAAATCCTGACCAGGATTCTTAGGACCCTTAAGGTCTATGTTTCCTGGATTAGAAGCTTGGCTCCTCTCTCCTTCACTCACTGTCAGTCACTTTTCAGTCTTGTTCAGTCTTCTAACCCGTCACCCCACCTTCTCCATTCCTTATTGATAAGAGTTCAAGAAACTGGCTTGGCACTCAGAATTCTCAACCTTGACACTTTCCAAAACCTCCATTCTCAACTCCTCCCAGAAGACCACATGACCCTGGTCCTCTCCTCCCCCTAGCTCTGGACACCTTGGGTTTCACATGGCTAGGAGGCTCCAAGGGGGCTACCCAGGCAGGAGGGAGAGTCTCCAGGACGAATAAAATGTTCCAAACACATCCCGGGGCATCGTTGGATGGGACACCAGGAGTAGAAAGGTCCTCGCTGCTCACCTGGGGTGCGGCTGTCGGAGGCCTCGGGGCCATTCCTGCCTCCTCGGGGCCCGCTTCCCAGACAGGGGCTGGGGAGAGAAGAGAGGGCCCACTCACCCAGCTGCAACCGCCGACCCCACCCCGTCCCCCGGGCCTGCCTCCGCCCCTCAGACACTTCTCCCGGGAGAGGGGTGAAGTGTCTCGCCCCGCGTGGGCCTGCCGCTTCCCCTCTTCCAAATTAAAGGCTCACCGCGTCCAGGTCACCCTCCTCTGGCCACGCCCAGTCCCCCCGCCCCGGCTGGATGGTGGGCGCGGCAGATTAGAGGTGCTGTTAAGACCCGCGTACTTGGAATCACTGCCTCTTAGAGTTTCCAGATTTTGCGACCTCAGGCCACCCAAGGTTTGGAAGGTGTCCTCCTGCTCCCGCTGCAGGCTTAGTCCTTTCCAACTGCAATGTATGGAGGTGCGGCCCAAAGCGGCCTTGGCCGCACGGGAGATGGACAATGGCCGCAGCAGCGGAGCAGAGCCGGAAGTGCGCCTGCGCACGTGGAGCCTTGCTCTCGCAACCCCGAGTTCCCAGCGAGCGCGCGGACTACACTTCCCAGAGACCTCTGCGTTTGGGTTCTCAGAGGCCGCCTGGGAGGACACCACACAACTTTCCAGACCCAGCCGTGGAGTGTGCTGTGAGGGGCCCCCGAGTTGGAGTGGGGCTTTAGTACTCTTAGGTCCACTTCTTCCAATAAGTCACTGGGCTCCTCCTCTTGTGCCAGAGGCATGTTGCTAGTGGCGGGATACAACAGTTTATAAAACAGAAAAGACCCTGCTTTGGAGGAGCAGCTTGCACTCCTATAGACTAGGGCGACAATAAAAATGTAAACAGATCAACAAAAATGCTTAGGTACAGATTTCAGCTATAGGAACGACAGTGAAGGGGCTGGGGCAACGTTGTAGCCTCAATACAAAATGTTATTTCTTTGCTGCTTCTTTGGCATCTTACCGAACACTGGTTTGAACACAGACTCACCAGACCACACCTGCTATGACTAAGACGCTTGATGAGATATTTAATGATATTGCCGGAGAGAGAAAAAAAGAACAACCAGGTAAATCTGTGGACAAAACAGAATGTGAGAAAGCAAACAGTGCTACTACTGTGTTATTTCATTCCTTGGCATCCCATTGCTCAGGATTTTGTGCTTGGGACAAGTTATAAATGATGGAAAATTTCAACACCAAGATAGATGAAAGCCAGGTACAACTATCAGATGTATATACTTGTTTTATAGGTTACAAATAATTAGTCTACATTTACTAGACTTAGATTTAACATTAGAGAAAATGTTCACATGGTAGAAATGATTGCAACTTAATGTTCCTTTTTGTTACATTGCTTTATCAAGAGGATGGGTGATTAAAAAAATAATGCTTTCTACCACTGCTGCATAAATATAATGCTCTGGAACAAGCAGAAAGCGTAATTCAGAAATATGAATGAGTGGTTTAAGGAGGCCTCTCTGAGTGACTTAGTAGCTGAGACTTAGAGACTCTACTGCAGGAATCTGAGAGAAAAGAATTCCAGGCTGAAGGCACTGAGGGTGCAGAAGCCCCAAGATGGAAATAAACTTGTTGTGTTTTAAAACAGATGTCTAATGTAGCTGCAGGAGAATGAGTGCAGTAGAGGCAGGAGCAGGCAGGCTGGGATGGTTTGATGGAGCAAGGTTTTGAAGGCTATGATAAGGAGAGTGGACTTGGAGCGAGACGGGAGCCCCTGGATTAGCAGCAGCTTTGAAGTCACTTACTACTCTATGAGGGGATAAGAGAAACTTTCTGTTGTCCCAGAATTGGTAAGCAGGACCCAGAGCTGAGATTAAATTATTCTGCATTCTAAAGAGAGGCAAAACATTTGGGACTAGCTACCCTCAGATCCTACAAACAGAGGCACCCTGCTGCTATTATTAACCATTACCTCCATGCCACCCCCTTACTCCTATAAAGAGATTAGGATGGGAAAGGAAGAATTCCTCAGAACAGTAAGGGCTCCACCTAGTGGGTAACGTGATGCTCTGCTGCTCACCCCCAAGATGAATGTGAGAAAGAAAACCACTCAAACACTGGCTTCACCCAAAGAAGGGGAGGGTTTATAAACTACCCAAATGCAGCCCCAAGCAATGTTGAGGGGAATTAGAGAACAGGCTGAGTGTTAGGAGGGCAGCTTGAGTTTTCACTGTGTAGTAAGTGATGAACTGGAAAATAATTTGGCTTAAACCTTCTGGTTCCCAGGGTGGGGTGGGGCAGCTCAGAACAGTAAGAGGCTGTGGAACTAACTGGGGGAGGTAGAAGTGAAGCCAGATCTCCCAAGTTAGGTATCGATAGGTTTTCTCTAAGGAACTCATAAAGGCACTTCCATTTCTGCCAGTGTGGCTAAACAATTTTTTGATGGTGGATGAAATATTTTTTAAATCTTTTAAAATGCATTGGTGACCTGGCCAGTGTGACTCAGTTAGTTGGAGTGTCACCCTATAGACCGAAAGGTCATGGGTTTGATTTCCGGTCAGGGCACACATCCAGCTTGTGGGTTCAATCCCCAGCTGGGCCACACAATGTCCTCAGGCAAGGACCAAAAAAAAAAAAAAAAATGCATTGGTGATCTGGAAAATGCATAAGGAATGCATAGAGGCCAAAAATGAAGTAAAAGTGGTAACTTGTAGAGGTAGCTGGGACACTGAAAACTAGTTTTCACCTGAAAGTCATTTGCCAAAGAGCTTTGTTTTTCATGGTTCTGTAGGCGCAGGTACCAGGTGATAAAACTCAAGTACCATCCACACATCCACACACCCCAATATGAAATGGGACTCCCAGGATGAACACAGGTAAATTGCCTGTTTCAAAACTTGGCATTGAGTGGAAGAGGCAAAAATCATCTGTGAGAATTTGTAACTACAAGCTGGTCCTTATGTAGATTTGTAGCCTGAATTCACAGTCCCTAGGTCTTCTAAAAAGCTACAAGCTGAGAATTTAGTTTATATATTAGTCCCAGGCTAACAGTGCTTCCAGGAATCTGGCAGAAGCAAACACAAATCCTGCCTGGAGGAACTGGCCTTAAGCCCAGGCTTCCCCAAATATGATCCTAAGAAATATGAGCTCACAGTCTGGAATTATAAAACACACATAGAAAACGAGGACCCATGAATGACAGACAGTAGGAAAAAATAGCATAATTAGATTCATAACAACCTCAAATATAGGGAGTTCTCAGACAAGAATTTACAATCGGCCTAATATGTTTCCAAAGTTACTCTAATAAACTCAAATAGTTGAGTATATGAGTAGAAAGCAAGAGTCTAAAAATATAAAACAGCCCTGGCCGGGTAGCTCAGTTGATTAGAGCATCATCCTGATACACCAAAGTTGCAGGTTTGATCCCCGATTAGGGCACATACAAAAATCAACTAATGAATGCCTCAATAAGTGGAACAACAAATCGATGTTTTCCTCTCTCTCTCTAAAAAAAAAATTAATAAATTAGACTTCTGGCCAAGATGGAGGTGTAGGTAGACACAATGTGCCTCCTTGCAAAACCAAAAAGACAACAACTAATTTCAACAAAAAACCAACCAGAACTGCCAGAAAATCAAACTGTATGGAAGTCTGACAACCAAGGAGTTAAAGAAGAAACATTCATCCACACCAGTAGGAGGGGCAGAGACAGGCAGCTGGGTTAGAAAGGACTTGTAGCAAGGTGGCAGCTTAAGGACTGGGTTGGGTGAGGAGGTGGCTGGCAGAGCAGGTAGTCCCACATTTGCGTGCAGATAAACTGGGAGGAACAACTGGGGAGTAAGACAAACTGTGCAACCCAGGGTCCCAGGCAGAGAAATAAAGCCTCAAAACCTCTGACTGAAAAAACCTGTGGGGGTTGAGGCAACAGGAGAAACTCCCAGTCCCACAGGAGAGTTCATTGGAGAGACCCACAGGGTCCTAGAATGTACACAACCCCTACCCCCCCAATCAGCATGAGAAGGGCTCAATTTGCTTGTGGGTAGCAAGCAGAAGTGACTGAAAGCTGACAGAGAGCTGAACAAGCGGCATTGTTTCCTCTCGAACCAACCCCCACATATGGCACCACAACGCAGTGTCATGGGTTGCCCCACCCTGGTGAATACCTAAGGTTCTGCCCCTTACTATGTAACAGATGAAATGGCTCAAATGAAAGAACAGATCAAAGCTCCAGAAAAAAATACAACTAAGCAACAAAGAGATAGCCAACCTATGAGATGCACAGTTCAAAACACTGGTAATCAGGATGCTCACAGAATTGGTTGAGTATGGTCACAAAATAGAGGAAAAAGTGAAGGCTATGAAAAGTGAAATAAAGGAAAATGTACAGGGAACCAATAGTGAAGGGAAGGAAACTGGGACTGAAATCAATGGTTTGGAGCAGAAGGAAGAAATAAACATTCGATCAGAACAGAATGAAGAGGCAAGAATTCAAAAAAATGAGGAGAGGCTTAGGAACCTCCAGGACAACTTTAAATAATCCAACATCCAAATCGTAGGGGTGCCAGAAGGAGAAGAGGAAGAGCAAGAAATTGAAAACACAATGAAGGAGAACTTCCCCAATCTGGCAAAAGAAATAGACTTCTAGGAAGTCCAGGAAGCTCAGAGAGTCCCAAAGAAGTTGGACCCAAGGAAGCACACACCAAGGCACATCATAATTGCATTACCCAAGATTAAAGATAAGGAGAGAATCTTAAAAGTAGCAAGAGAAAAGGAGAGAGTTATCTACCAAGGAGTTCCCATTAGACTATCAGCTGATTTCTCAAAAGAAGCCTTGCAGGCAAGAAGGGGCTGGCAAGAAGTATTCCAAGTCATGAAAGGCAAGGACCTACATCCAAGATTACTCTATTCAGCAAAGCTATCATTTAGAATGGAAGGGCAGATAAAGTGCTTCCCAGAGGAGGTCAAGTTAAAGGAGTTCATTATCACCAAGCCCTTATTATATGAAATGTTAAATGGACTTATCTAAGAAAAAGATAAAAAATACTAACAGTAAAATGACAACAAACTCACAAGTATCAACAACTGAATCTACAAAACAAAAACAAACTAAGCAAACGACTAAAACAGGAACAGAATCACAGAAATGGAGGAGATCACATGGAGGATTATCAGTGGGAGAGGGGAAGGGACCAAAAGGGGGAAAAGGAATAGGGAATAAGAAGCATAAATGGTAGGTAGAAGATAGACAGGGGGAGGTTAAGAATAGTATAGGAAATAAAGAAGCCAAAGAACTTATATGTACAACCCATGGACATGAACTAAGGGGGAGAGGAATGAGGTTGGGAGGGGTGTGCAGGGCACAGGGGAATAAAGGGGGGAAAATGGGACAACTGTAATAGCATAATCA